>QLOI01001155.1:18663-42295 GCA_003313605.1 Tuber umbilicatum
AAAAAAAAAAAAAAAAAAAAAGTGCTTCAGTGGTATTGAAATTCCGGCGGCAGTCAGAGTTCGTATGCCTGTGATCTCCACGAGCGATTCCATCGATTCGCGCTGTGATGATTCCAACCCGCACTGCCGGAGAGATTTAAATTAGCCGGAAAGGGGGAGGGCCTTATCGGGCAGGGAAAAGCACCCCATAAATCATTGACCAGGATAAACGCTCCCACCACGGAAAAAAAATATTCCCTCCTGCTCCCGCTGGCTTCCACAATCGCCAAGACCAGCACTTGCACCGAAAAACCCCCCACATCGAGCGAGAGCACATGAAGATAGAGTACCCCCCTAACACGTGATCGACCCCCTTCCTAATGGCCGGTGCCGGTAACCTACCCGTATAGCATAAAGTTATCACCCTACCCTTTCCGCGCAAACACGTTGGCTACTTTCATACCCCCCTATAACGCGGAGCGCTGATGTGATGGTCGTATTACGATATCATATCTTGTATGTTTGTGCATCTGTGATAACCGGGTTGCTTGAGGTACGGTGGGGGGGGTATATACAGTACGCCTGTGGTACCGGTAGGGAGGTGGGGGGGAGAGAAACAGAGTCTGGGTAATTGTATTGTGTTCGACTTACTGTATATTCGGCACTAAGTATCGGGAAATGAATACCGTACTCGAGTACCGTACCAGTATTGTGCCACGGGTTTTATTATGCGGCACGGTGATTACGGTGGGAGTTTATTGGGTGCTTGTCATGTATTGTACATGTGTTTGTCAATGTTTCCTTCCCTTGAAGGGAAGGCGATGAATAAAGGGTGGTGATAGTTATAGTACAGGCTTTGTGTTGTATTTTTATCGTATTTACAGGCGGTTGTGAGATGTTGTGTACTTTTTGAGGGAGAGTATTAGAGGATAGGTAGGGTGGTGCTAGGTCGTGCTCGAACTCGCTCGTGTGCTCTTTGGTGTCCCTCGGGGGATTTACCAGTAGTTGACTCCCTCCAGTTTTGAAGTGGCTTTGCGCAAATATTCCGCACTAGGCACGGGTTAGCCTCGTAGATCAAGAAATCGTACTATAGAAACTCGAATGGAAGGTAAGTGCCCTGAGACGTTGTAGTTGCCTCTCCTAGCCAGGCGCTGCGCATATTATTCTTGTTTTGTCTCAACTGGGGATTGAGTTTGTGGTGTTTTTCCTTCGCGCAGCCGGGAGGGGGGTTCCAACGTCTAGCACATCCACCTTCTATTCAAGTACCAGTGCCCACTGACCTTCTCGCCAAAGCCTCCACCCCCTCCTCCACACTTGCAGTGCCATCTATTGCTCCCTTGCCAGCCTCCAAAGCCCCCTCCGCCTCCGCCAGCGCTCTCTCCAGCGCCTCACCTGCATTATCTTCCTCCTCCCCATAAACCACTGAAATCCTCCGAATCTGTGCCTTAATCCCGTTGATATACCCGCACAGAAACACATAGTACATTCTCTGCAATACCCCCTCCACGCTATCCTTTTCGAACCTGTTCTCGTTAGGGGACAGTCTAAGACCTGAGGACACCATCGATGCAGAAATCCTTGTCGGCGCCGTGATGGAATTGTAAATAAAGTACTGGAAAGACAGGCCATTGCTCAGGATCGCTAGGACGGGTGACCAGAGACCGTTTGTGGCATTTGTGTAGTCGCATTCTGTCACTACTGAGCATTCGCGCAAGGGGCGGAGGCAACAGGGGTGAACAAACCTTCAACTTCACTAGAAACCAACGCAAGGCTGTTCTCATCCGTTAGTTCCGCGTGGATAAACACCACAGTGAGGCTCCCGGATACTTCGAATCTGTGCACCAGCGTTTCGATCTGTGCTTCTCGCTCCTCATTCGGTAGAATCCTGTGTATGCTTGTACGGAGAGTTCCCTTGAAGAGTGGGAGGAGGCGTTTCCACAGAGTTGAGATATATATCCCCTTCTCTATCATCGGGAGCGAAGGTAGGACGGAGCTGAATTGGTAGCTCAGGTCTGAGAGGTCGCGGCAGATATCTTTTATCAGTTCCCTCGGGAGTGCAGCAGGGGAGGGACCAGGGGGAACCATTGGGAATGGGAGGACTAGTAGTGAAGGGGCGTCCTCTGCTTTTCTAGAATCCTGTTCTCGTGGTGAAAACATTGCTGTATATACCTCGTTTTAGCTTCCGAAACGATCTGATTGACCGCCCTCTCGCTTTAGGGATGGCAACAACTACTAACTCACTCTTTTCACAGCTCTCGCATTTCTCCCAGATGTACCCCGCCCTCTCGACTGCTTTTCGGATGGCAGACGAAACGGAGATGTTTGGGTTCGAATTGATTATGCTCCGGCATATCTGTGGAAGCATTTCGGCGGCCGCTGGCTTCGGGAGGCGGGCGATACGGGACGCAGGCGTATGGTCTCGTTTGGAGGGGTCAGCATCTGATGGTGCAATCCATAGCTTGTCAAGGGACGACAAGGCCCGGCTTATTGAGGCCATGTGGGGTGCACGTTTGGAGAGTATATGGTGGAGACGAGAAGCCCACGGAGGATGGATGGATTTTAACATGAGTTTTGATTAAAGGAGTTTGTAGAGGAAATGAGTGTTTGGTTGTGATTGTCGTGATTGAGAGCATGGGGGGTCTTGGAGTTTATCCGAGGACATTACTGAAATAGTGATACGGTAAAACTTTAATCCGTGATAGACTAACGCATTTGCTTACCGGGCATTTCATAAAGTATTGGGATGCCTTGGCACCAAAATTCACATATTTGGGTGGAGTTCGGTATGTCTTGGCGACAGGGCATCCTGATACTTTGCAAATTGCCAAGTGCAGACTACTGGCCACGCAATCGCACATGTCTGGTCTTGGCAATAAAAAGAAACGTGTCCCTAAAGTTTTCCATGCTCGAGAGCCCTGATTTACAATACCGCAGTCTACCCACCTACTCGTCGCGTTGTGAAGTTTGTGAACACGACCGGGCTTGGCTTATGCGTAACCCCACTGCGCAGGGAGTCTCGGGGAGAAACCGCGAGTACCGGTATCACGAACTTGTAGAGTAGATGCAGCGTTCTACAGGTGAAAAAGAAAGACAAATTGAAAGAGCAAAAATTAAAATTGTTTCCTCCATTATCTGTACAGGCTTCAATATGTGAAGGGACTGATTGTACGTGATGATTCATTGATCTTGTGGGTGCTTCCTCCGCTCCGAGTCCAAGATGTAAATAACGTATTCTACGCTATAGCGCCGACAAGCCTCTGGTAAAGCAAGCCATCCATACTAATCGGGGAGGGCCTGGGTCGTATGCAGGTAGAATGTGAATGTATGATTAGCCTCTTGGGTTAGGGAATGTGGGCCAGCTATCCTATCAGTATAGAAAGTAATGTTAAAGGTAACTAAAATTCGGCACTTTTAATAGATATATTTTAACAAAAAAAAGATATAATTATCACCATTGTCGATATCAGAGTCTCTGGACAGGATTTCCTTACAGTAATTTCTTTCATCAATTAGTTATAGTTTCCTCCAGACCTATAGATCTGGTATTATAGAAACCACTTGACTACAATTGGGAATTTATTTATATCTAGGAAAACCCCTCTCCGAGTCCTGCCTTTTTCTTTTCTTTTCTTTCTCCTCATACTATAGATACTGCTGTTGTATTCTGCTAAGAAGAGACTTAGAGTTGTATACAAGAGGAAATTAAGTAGCATGTAAAATCATCGAGTTGGTAATATGGTGTTTTTACAAGCAGCTCAAGGGAGATGAGGATGCTGTTGCAGCTGATACCACACGCTCAAATGTACTGGTCTAGGAATTACCCTACAAAATCGGAAAGTCTGAGTTCTGAAGAGGAAGGTTGAAATACATACCGTGCTATTACTAATTTGGACACTATTTTGCATAGTAATGAAGTAAAGCAGCCCCATGTCTCTCTATGAGTATTAAATTTTAGGAGTTAATAAAGACTTAAAAATCTAAATCTCCTATAGTTGCCCTCATATTACCAGGGGATAGGGATCAAGGTTGTCTTGCTATTTCTGGTGGTAGTCGAAATAAGAATGTTGTATGAAAACTCTGGGGGCACATTACTAACAACCTTCGCTTAGCTTAGTTAAATGCATTAATTGGTGTTGTTTGAGGCGTGATGAGACTCATCGTAGTCAACGGGGGCATTTGTAGGCATGCTCTATTTATTTGTCATCGTGAATTCTTTAGTATTCTAGATAGAATTGTGTTATTTGAAAGACGCTCTAGGACTCACAGGGGAGGAAGAGAAAACCGGAAATAATCATCGACAACCGGGCGGTAGAGATGTCTGGAGAAGAAAGTTTGTTGTTTTCCCCCTTGGTCTTTCCCCTCTCTTCATCAGTCTATCTCTAAGCGTATTGGGGATTAGCTTGTTTAACCTGAAAACCGTGGATACCAATCATCCGTCATGATCATCTCGGCAGGGCCCAATACGTCCTATCCTCGAGAGGGACCCCATTATCCGTTATCTACAGAATAAGGGATGGTAATCACATGGCCCTTAACAGACTATTTCGGCGGTGCCAAAACCTCACAAAAGAACGCTGGGACGAGGGCAAGAGTCTTCGGCATCCTATGTTGTTAGCAATCTGTTAATTATACTTTCTTGGTAATTCTAGAGCTAATAACCGGATGTCGCATTTGGGTCCTAGTACAGTAAACCTAGCTTCAAATCCTTATAGCCAGCCCAAAAAATTGTATTTTGAAAATGCCTTTATATTCTCTGAATCTTCAACTTATTATCTATCAAGGAATTGAGAGAGCAAAATAAAAGTTGTTGAGACTTAGCAGTTTGAAGTTGGGCATTTTTTCAGGACTGAATTTCTCCGGTTAAAGCATTTCTCCGCCATAAGAACAGGTTGTGATTCCAGGTTTCCGACCCCTCATCAATCCTCATCATGATTGTTTACCTGAATTAGCAGGGAGAAGGCCGGACGCACCGAAAGAGATGAGTAATTAGGGGGGCGCTAGGTGAGAATTCATGAAGCACAGAGAGACTATAGGGGTGGGGAGTTTGGTTTCGGGCTTCTCATAGAAACATATGCTCTCGTGCTCATCCTCAACTCCAACCTCGTAAGGAGAAACTCGATCCATGGGTAAGGAGAATAACTCTCGAGGCTGTATTTGGAATACACTTTTGCGTTAGAAATGTGTTTCGTTCATATCAGTCGGACACATGCTCAGATAATAGAGCCGTATGATCGATTATATGTATAGAACGAGGGAAGTGGATTTTGGCGAGAAATAAACCTCATTGTATTAAGTAACGTTGGGTACACTCTCGGAGCGAACGGGCGGTGCTATCAAATGAATGCTCTCTAGGTTGGGCGGGAGTTCCTGAGAGTTGATACCTTTATCATGATCGATCAATCGGATGTGAGAGTATTTTCAGCCTGACACCCTTGGTAGGGAGTTCCGTACATCACCCGGAAAACAGCCCCGCTGTTCATCTATGGTTGCCCCAGACCTGCGACTTGGAGGAGGAAGATGAAAATCCTCCCTTTGAGTTCAACCCTCATTAGGAATGAGTTATAATCTATTCCCTGAATGGGGTCGGGAGTGGGTGGGGTTGGGGTTGACAGGATTCACGAGCACGGAGAAAATCCAAACAGAATTAGCTAAAGGGGTGTCCCGAGCAAAGATAGCATGAGGTTTTCGGAGTTGGTCATCCTAAGCCTTATTTCTCACGATGTGCATAGTTTCTGGGCAGAATACTGGGTAAGTTAAAGTGATGGTGAAATTGGCAGCTTCCTGGGGGTATTTGGAAGGAATTTTGGGGGCGCATGTTAAAATGATCTTCATGTTTCATGGGGGGGATCCGCCTTTGGACCTTTGAGAGGGATCTATGGATCATTGAATACGGGAAAAGGAGGGAAGACGCGTCAGAGTATCCTTCGTATTCCGGGCTCATGTCCCCCATTCTCCTCGGAACACATAATTACTGGACTACACGCATGGCTTTTTCCGGGAGATTCGATCGGAATACATTCCCCCTCACTGGGGGGTTTAAGCTGCACGTTTCTCTGATTTTTTTCAACATACAGAGTTCTTTCTATTACTATCCTTTTTTTTGCCTCGATGAGAATTTTCATGGAGGAGAGTTTCCTTCAAGCCCAAGCGTTACATATGTCAGGGCTTTCATCTAGCAAAGCGGTGGCCAGGAGCTGTGCTAATGGCGAAGCTCGAGGTTATGTTTGACTGATCACTCTCCGTTGGACGGGTGGCGTCTTCCATGATCCAGAAATGGTAGATCTGGCGCCTAACCTTGGTTTTCCCGTTTGATTTTGGTTTTCTCTAAGAGAGCTCTAATTGTAGAACATATATTAGTAGTACCGGATTACCTGAGTATTTTTTTACAAAAAACTGTCGATAGCACTGACCAAGAAAGCGAGTGAATTGCGGTGATGGGCTGTGTTCTGGGTTTTGGGGGTGCACGTGCCCGATAACCCTCACCATTTGTTCGTGTTTATCCTAGCTATATACCGGATCGGTGGGGCTGGGGTAAATAAGTGATGCTGGAATTACCAAGGCCAACTCTCCGTTTACCTCTCTCCTGGGCAAAATTCTGGACTGGATTTTGTTGTTTCGGTTGGTCTTCAATTTATAGGCTAGTGAGAGGCCATGAATCTTCGCAACGTTATTGGTGTTACAACGTGCTGTTTGAAAAATCCAACAAGTGTATTTAGATAGCCACTGTATGCGCGTAACTCCTAGTGTCGCGATCGTCCCTCTTTCGATCAAGCTGAGGAGGATGCAAGAAGAGAGCGTGGCCAATACCCTACTAGTGGATTTAGATGCCTATCGTGAAATGTACAGTACAGTACCATAAAGAGTATGGGTGGTGATGGAAAGTGATGGGTATTTTGTGGCGGCGCCTTACCAGCTTTATTACTGGTTTTTGTATGGGGATATGCGGCGGTAAAATACTCATCACTTTCCGTCATCCCCTGCTTGATACATAAACCATAATATACGAATAAAAAGATGACAGATCGTTAGACAAAACATATATCGTATCATCCTGGGTCGATAGTAACCCACTCATGATCAACACAGTATGCCTTATGCTTGAGAAACCCTCGATTCGGCACTAATAGACATATCTCTCTCGGGGGATAGCCTGAAATATATGGACGTGGGTTTGCCCGTAATGATATCTCACTTTACTAACTGCGCTTTACCCCCACGAGGATTGGATCATCAGCTATTGGAAAGTCGGGTTAAGGCAATTACACGGATCTAACGAGGTCTAACCGTTCTTATGCCCGGAGTTACGCCCTAGGTCCGGTGCCCCTCGCCCACGCCGGGAGGAAACATATCTTCAAAGAAAGAGAAAAACCATACATGCCGTTCTTAAGCCCGGGCGAGCTTTCACAAGGATGTCAGCGTAGTAATGAGAGGGTAAGTTTGGCCGTGTGTAGAGAGTGTTTTTTTGAGCGGGCGGCAGAAGGCCGTTCGACGTTTCAACGTTTCGATAGAGATGGGTTTCATTTTATGGGGTTTAATTGCCCATTTCTTGGGCACCTGCCGCCAATTTTTAGGGAAATTATATTCTATCGCACAACTCGTACGTATCCAGGCGCTCCACGGTAGGAGTGAATGTGAAGAGGAAACTTCTCTCCTCCTCAAGTCCCTTAGGCCTACCAGCACTTCTAGATATTGTTCTCCGCCTTGGCGAACCGCAGGTGTAGTAGATACGGTACGGGTAGCTGAAAAAAAAAACCCCCCCTGATGATTTGAAGGTTGGGCATCCGTCCGCCCATCTGCCCATCTTTGCCCAAGACCGCTGTGACAACTCACCAAGCTTATGTGTGGGTGGGCTTCCCGCGTGTGCACTCATAATCCCGTTTGTCTCTCGGAAAATAACCAACACGAGGCGACGCTTCGCATAGGGCTCCATCTAGCCCATGCAGTCACACTTAATCACTCGATTTCGCACCGTGGGTGGTTAGCGGAGGGTCTTCCGGCAGGCGAGGTGGGGGCAAATCGCTAGCGGCGCTGAAAATGCGGTTTCAGCGGGCGGCGATCTGGTAGGTTGCGTTTAAGGCAACTCCGGTTTTGACGAGACTGGTCCGATACCGGTAGCCTTCTCTGACTATCGCACTCTTCTTCGGAAATGCTATGTAGGTGCCTGTGCTAAGTTGAAACGAGGCTGTGGGAATGTTTTCAAAAATTTCGCGAATTACCTCAGGAAACGCTAGTCGGATGGCGGGTGAAAGGTGGTTTGGACACTTGGGGTGTGGGCACGTGTGTATACTTCTGTCACTTTGAATATCAATAATACAGCACCTTTTGAGATCGCGCAGCCCGCGCCAGCTTCAACAGAGTGCTCCTATAGGGCTCGCCTTCGAACTCGTATTGCACGCTTCACCCCCTTTCCCTCCTATTTGGGATTCAAACCCGTACCGTTGGTAACGGAGACAACTTTGAAGATTTTTGATATAGGACTTGCGGAAGTGGCAGGTACTCGTACAGTACTTCGCCTGACATTGTGAATAATATTATTTATTGAGCGGCGATACCCATCTTCGGGAAACGGAAAACGGAAATGGATTTCTTAGACAATGCCAACAATCACTCACCTAACTCGTCGGCCATCAGCCATTCAATCTCGCTCGCATGCCTCATCGCCGATTCTCCAATTACATTCACGACCAAATGCATATGCCTGGTCAATCCTGTCCATTTGATGCAGGTGATTCCGGGCTGCTTTCCCTACTGGGCGCCATTATGGGAGATATCACTCCAGTCATGTAAGCCGTATCTGGATGATGGACCGATATGGGCCGTACGATTGGTTGTAAGGTTTCTGGTTCGAGCAGCGCCCTTTTTCTGCCAATTATGCTCCAAAGGGGTATAATACTCCACCCCGATGGGATAATTGGAGCTAGTAGACAGGCTCTGCATGACTAAATGGTTTGGGCTACACTTACAGGTGGTGAGGACTGTTAGATCGAAGTTTTTAGATCTTGAGTGGATGGATTGCTATCATGATTACTCTTGGTGAGGTTAAGAACTCGGGCGCCTGTGGACGACACGACCATAAACAACCAAAGAGAAGGCTGTTCCGACGGAGTTCACCACCCCTGAAAAAGCTTTAGACACCCGAGATATAGGGTCTTGAGTAGTTATGACACTGCAGCCCGATCTAGACTCTCGGATTTTGGATAAGTTCGCTTGCTTCGTTGATATCTTAGGTTTGCTAGCGCTTTGGGAGTGTGCGGGTTATTAATCTCATCAGGAGTAGATGGAGTCTGCTTGTAGGCCGTGGATATATACTGTACTCGGCCTTGATATCAAATCTTAGCCCGTACTGAATGTGGTGCATGGGGGATGGGATTTCTGGCTGCGATGAGATGCTTTTTTGAGAGATAGAGAGAGCTTGATTAATATTTTTCTGGGCTGCCCGAGCGAGTATTATGCCTTTGTGAAGACTTGATAGCACCCGGATGTTTGTACTTCCCGAGTCTTTTCTTCGGAGAGCAGTTTGAGTTTGGGCCCGGAGGTTCGATTTCCTGTCAAAGATCTTGATTGGCACTGTGTGTTGGGGTTGGTTTCAATTTCGGTATTCAATTCACCTTCGATGCTGTATCTGGGATGTTTTCGAGGAAAACATTTCAGGACCCGGAGCTGACACCGGTACCAGTATGTATAGACAGCGAACCACGGATCGGGCACGATCAATGATACACCACATCCAATAGCCAGAGGATATCGTATAGCCCGTTTCCGGCATCGAGAGACGGGATCGGGCCCCGGCCCCGGACAAACATCCGGCATATTCCGTGATATATTGCGGGTGTCGCAAGGTGGCGATCCTGTTTTCTCGATGCTACGGCTAGGCACGAGCATGAAGTAGATGCAGAGGGATTAATGATGTGTATTCGAGCCTGGGAACGGGTTTCATGACCCTTGGTATACATGGGCTGTGTTCGTCCATCCAGCCAAACAAATTGTGAGCCGAGTTCGTATTACTCTACACTTTTGGGAGGCAGAGTATCATGAGAACAGCGAACGTGTTCCTTACTGCAACCACCTCCGAAGGCGCCGGAGAGGAAAAAATCGGAAATGGGTAAGTAAGGCTCAAGTATGAGTGGTGGGCTTATTCGCTGGCAATGTTGTGTAAAGTTCATGCGTTGAAGGCAGCCTAATGGCGTGGGGCGTGGATTGGGTAGGGTATGGGGAGAATGTATTATACACCACTGCGCTCCTTGATAGAGTCACTGATGGAAGTGTGTATAAGGAAGCACCGATGGATATTGTCGACGACTATACTCGTGCGAGTACAGTACAAATAACGGGGTTTTCCCAGATGAAAATGCCAAGACCACTGGGCTTCTTTTCGGTGGGGATAGGTGAGCGGAGGCGGCATCGCCGGGGGTATAGTAGGGCTGTGGCTCTTTATTATGGCACTGAACAGGATACCGACGACCAATTCAGAGCTCATATACTATACACTTATAAAACACTACTGCCACGGGGGGGTATGATATGTAACCGCGATGATTGCAGTGGTGTTAGGAATAAGTTAGTTGACGGTCGCCAAGAAGTACGGCACAGTAGCCATGGCGATGAGTCCTTAAAATCGAAGAAATATCCATCCGATGAAGCCGTGCGTAAAAACAAAAGGGAGTGACGGAGGAGGAGGGGTGTGGGAATCAAATGATAAGGCTCGAATAGTGTTAGACTATCATTAAATTACCATAACAACGTTGGTTCCACTCAAGGACTTCTTTGAACTGCTGTGACACGAATCACGTGATCCTCGTTGAGGAAGGCAAAAAGGGATGAAAAAAAAAAAAAAAAAAAAGATCGATCCTCGGGGTATTTCTTGATCAGAGTTAATTCGTTCTCATTACTCTCTCTCTCGCTCTACCTGGTCTCGACGTCATAGGGTTTTGGATGATAAAACTGCCGTTACAAAATTTGCTACCATACGAGGGGGGATGGGCTTTTTAGAAGTGTACGAAAGGATGGGTGGGGGAGAAGGGGGGGTGGTTGCGAGGTTGTGTGGTTGTGGGCCGGATAAACCCCGCCCGCGTAGTTTCCCCGCACGCAAAGTACGAGTAGCTGCGAGTAGCACCGGTACGGGAATGAGTGACTGAATGAGCGATTGAGTGGCAGCAAGTGGGTAGACTAAAGGGAGTAAGGGAGGAATGAGTGTGATGGCTTGGGAAGCGCAAGCCGTGATTCCCTCCAATAGAGCAGCAAAGGAAACAGCTTTGGCGAGTTCAGTCATACCAGCACTTTGCTGGTGGAGAGGGGCAGAGCCCCCCGCCAAGGCCTTGTTTATCTCTTATCACCCCGCCAGTCACTATAACTGGACGGTTAACTTAGGTCTTACTTTAGGTACCTTGCCTCTCTCTCCCTCTTCAAGCAAAATAGACATTCGACAATTCGGGGGGGGGCTGCGATTTCTCCATCCCCAAACTCGAGCATCATACCAAGCTGCTTTGTTCCAAGCCTAGTATTATATGTATACCATGGTAGGCTAGCATACCAGTTTGTTTTTTCCTTGTTACAAGCACCCTATCATCGTGGCCTTTTAAGAAGCACTGTGCAGTACGAGCACAAAAGTACGAATAAACCTTTATTTGCTACAGAGATGTCCTGTGATCCTTGACAGCAGAATCTCTCTTGCAACAATCAGTTGGCAGGGTCGTCGGTAACAAGCCTTTCATTTCTCCTCCTGGCCTACAGTACAGGCGTTTACAAGCTATTTTTTCCTTCCCTCTTCCCCTCTCCCCTTCCCTCTTTATCCCCACCCCTTCTCTACTGTATCTCTTGTTGTTCTCCCTCTCTCCATCGTCACTGCCACTGTTGATCAGGTGGAACGGGTTGCAACGCTGGGGGCTGGAGAAAGAAGCCAGCGCAGGTACCACGTGTATCGTGCTCCCGAGGGCAAAGAATTGCCTACCTTCGTCATATGTTGGGCGAAGTGAGTGAGAAGAGGAGAGAGTGACTTGATTTTCTTCTTTCCGAAAGGCAAACGGATGGTATTTGCACTTGTTCCACCGACCACTGCTGTTGTTCCTTCCTACCTGGTACCAGTTCGGTTCAGTTCAGGGTTCCATCTACCCTATTACCGGTGGTTGTGAGAAGCTGCTCGTTCCATTCGTGGGTCCCTGACTTGACCGCCCACTTTACCTATCTGTTCCAGGTTTCACCTCTCCCTCCAAAGCTACCCACCACCGTAGTTCGACATCGCCGACATCTCAAACTTCCAGGCACAGTTGGGACAAGGGGAAGGTTGATAAGGAAAAATAAAATAAGAACACCAGGGAAGGGGAAAAAAAATTCGAGTCATCAGCATCATCAGTAGCAGCACCACCACCACCATCGTCATCGTCATCCTATTTCTTCTAAAGGGACAAGGAGGAAAGGGAGAAAGAAAAAGAATTTCCGGTCGATCAGCATCCTTTCCATCCCTTCCCGCCTCTCTTTTCTCTCCCTTCCTTACCCTTTCCTCTCCACCCCCTCCTTCTTCCATCACTCCTCCCTCCCTCCCCGCTCCGACGTGGCACATCACACAGATCATCTCACCACCGACGCGGAAAAAAGAGAGCAGACAAGCAACGCAACTCTCTAGCAACCCCTCATCAACCCGCCTTTTTTCCCTCAGCTGTCTTCAGAATAACGCATCCCTATTGTATTCCTCCTCTTTCCCAATAGCAACGACATCGTCCTTTAATTCTTCCATTCCCTCTTCGCTTCTATTTCATCGCTATTGAAGTGGAGCCGTGATTTTGCTTGATCTTGTCCTGTTTTATTTTTCCACTTTCTTGTGACACATAGCCGAGCTCTTTTTCTTTTTTTTTTTTTTTACCCTCTTCTCAACCCCTCGCCGATAAAACAGCCCCGCCATGTCCCATCATCGACTGCAATCACCCCGCGGGGGTAGAAAAAAGCGTCGTGACGACCCTCACCGCATGTCTACAGGTTCACTGCCGAGCGGCCAAGATGGCTTTTTTGGTGGGCCACCACCCGCTGCCCCTCCGGCACCTGCTCCTCCCCACTATAACAACTACTCTGTTCCTCAGTCTCCCATCTCTAGCAATGAGAGCATAGGGACGTACCCCCCAGGATCCCGGCTAGGACATATGCATCCATATCCTCCACATCACAATTATCCACCCGCCCCGGCTCCTCCTCCGGGAATGAGGGGTGGTGATGCTGGTCATATGTACAATGGAGGTCGCCCCACTGTTGGGAGAAACGCGCAGGCTGGGAATAGACAAAATGTTATTCACCAGCAACACCCACAGAACATGCCGGAATATGAACCGCTTCCAGAATTTGACTACAGAAGCCATCCACATCGGCCGGCTCATCTCGGATCGCGATCTTCTTCTCGTACTAGGGATGGGGATTTGTCTCCTCCTGGCTCTGCCGGTGGTACGTTATACCTTGACCCCACATAATGTAACTGGCAATAGTAACACATTCTTCTAGAGGGTAGCAATTTTTCTGGTGGAAGCTTCGGGCCCATAGACCGTCTCAAGGGTCCCGCGGTCTCCTCTAGCCGTCGGCCGAATCCTAGAGAATACCATCTCAATGGACCTCTACCTGGCGAGCGCGACTATAGAGGTAGAGGCATAGTATATAACACAGTTGGTGGGAACAGACCTGTCCTTGGCGGGGAGCGACCAAGAAGTAGGTCTCGAGGCCCGCATGGATTAGGCCTTAGCAGTGTAAGCGGAGACGGCCTGTCGGACGAATACTTTGATGATCAGCATGCGTATGACCCGCGCCGTTCCGGGGCTGCCGGTTCGAATGCGGGTGCATTAGTGAGGTCCCGATCACGCTCAGCCCCTCCTCCCGAATCACGAGCGATGGTCCCTCAGCGCGCTCCGGCTTCCGAATCCGATGGCAGCAGCAGCTCATCATCTTCTCAACCCGAAAGAGGGATTCGACTGGAATATGCCGGGCAATCCGTGGATATCACCTACACAGGCCGCGGAGGAAAACCAGTTAACATTGGGAGCATCACTATCAATACTACTGCTCGGACCACTGCTGTCCCAATACAACCAACCACTCAGGCGATCACTGCGCCTCCAATGCAAGCAATCGCTGCGCCCCCACCCGCTCCAGCTCCAGCTGCCCTGCCTGCGCCCCCACCTCCGCCAGTGCAGCCAGTTATGATTCCACCGCCTCCCGCTCCAACTGCCGTTCCACCCCCCGGAATTGAGCCTCTCATGCTTCCACCTCCACCAGCACCCGTGATTCCCGGATCCATGCCTGGTCCTGCACCCGCCTCTATGCCCGTTTCTATGCCTAGGCACGATGTGGGTATTTATGGTGGTGATGACCGGGGAATGCGTGATCACATGTTCCGCAATATGGATGCTCTTGCACTGGAGCCTCGTTACGACGACCGCGGGCGTGGTCGGGAAGTCATGCCTCCTGTAGGAATGAGGGCTCTTTCTCACCGACGGCGCTCGCAAAGCCGTGGCCGGAAGCCTGCCGACGACGAACTTCGATGGACGAAAATTAGCCGTGACATTGTTGCCCGTCGAGCGGTCGAGGTTAAAGGATACGACTTTGAGGAGCAATCCGACTGTATTGTGGTCTTCCAAGTGCTGAATGAGGCTCAGATTGATGACCTCATCGATCTCTCTGAGCGCATCCGCAGTGGTGAGGTTCGGGTGATTCGGCGTGATGACTCGGGCAAGGAGCATAAGCGTCATCGCCGTCGGCACTCTCAACGCCGCCCGAGATCCCATAGCCGCTCGCAATCTATACACGGGTACCCAAGTACTGGCGGGCCTGGCCCTTCTGCCAACCGCCCACCGCCGGCAAAGCCAGCCATCGTGATACCTGCTCCGGACCCTCCTCCAGCCGAAGCACCCGCCCCACCACCCCAACAATCTACGGGTGGAAGACCCACCGAGGATCCGAACAAGCCGGGGACGTACATTGGATACAGCCGTAACCCACCGAGGAGTGCTGCAGGGTCTGGCCCATACTAGTATGTTCTTTAGTTCCACTTTCTCAAGATACGATACTAATATGTTCACAGCCGACATGTCAAGGGGGGCGGTTAAAGCGACATGAATTTATATTTAGTTTATTCCTGCCCACGATCATCATTATCACGGCTTGATTTATATTTTTTCTGTTTCGAATAAAAGTTGGCATGCTGCTACACGATCATGTATTTCATTGTGGCGTGGTATCTGTTGAGCGGGAATCAGGTGTGAAGAAGGAGGGTGAGAGGGCGAAAAAAAAACTTATGTTGAACGAATTCCTTTGGGTCGGTTTTTTTGTAAACGTTTATATCCGGGATGGGAATAGTGTTTCTTTGGAGTTGGCTTCTATTTTTGCCCACACTTTGGGCCGGTAGGATTACTGTGTTGGAATGGAATGGGGGGTGATGGTGTTTGTCTGATTGTCTGCTGGTGGGTGGTGGGCGAGTGTCATGAGCACTCACTCGGTTTCTTATGTAACTATTTGCTTGATTGGTGGTTGAGGGTGTTGATATTTTATGATATCCTTTGTTTCCTCGCTTTCTCGCTCTTTCCTTTCCTTTCTTGCCTTGTGGCGCCTGTGCTGGTAGTGGTAGAAGTGGTTGCGGGCTGATTGACATGAGGTTCACTACATTCGTTCGCCATTTTGTACAATGTTGTTATTTATCGAGAACTACTCTCTACTCTGTTGTGCTATTATTCCCTACTCTACACAAAACACTAGGCGTATGTTATTCCCGGCCGGGAAAGTATGATACAAGAAAAAGGATCAAGGAACGTAAATAGGTGCGCGACTTTGGGTTTCCAAGTTAAAGCCGAAGATTGACGGAATTAACATGCATGACCGTTACCTCATCTCACTCGTATTCGTGCGCACTGTGCCCGTTACTAGGGTATCGTATACAAGTCAATTTAATAAAGTGATGCAAGGCAATTGAATCTAGGATCTTGGAACTCTGGATTCCAATCCGGATCGCGTGCACGAGATTGATTGTGGTATTCGGGAAGCCACTGGGGAAGGTACGATGCTATCATAGGAAAGAACTATAATAGAATTAATACTGTTGTGAATGCTGTACTGCACGGGGGTGGTGGGGTATCAGGCAAAGTGTCAGGATCCAGGACGTACCAGAGACCGAATGGTGAGGCAATCGTGATTTCTGGGAGGTCTCGGTAATAGAGTGGAGTTAGGTAAAATAAAAACAAAAATTGAAAAAATAAAAATTTCCATAGTGACATTGCTTCGGATGAAGGCTGTTATTTGGCTATTAGCGATTCTACTGTACAAGAGGCCGGCATAAAGTCTACCCACACACCATGCCCTCAAGTCACAAAATTTAATACTGTGAAATCCGCCATCTCTGACAGTTCTCTATTCCCCGGATTCCGAGCCAATACACCCAGAGGGGGATTAGCACAGCACAGTACATAAAATATTGGCTCACCTGACTTGACGCCTCGGATCTCACAAACCGGTATCCGTAATTCCATTAACTTGTCGGGCTAAACCCATCCCGGGGTAATTCGTTGATAGCTGATAACCCGATCTCGGGTTTCCTGTGTTTTTTATGGTAATTTCTCGCGACAAACATAAAAGAATCTATAATTATGGTCCGTTCCAGGGCCGCGAGACCTTCACTACGAGCGACCCAGTAGGATATCATAAGCATGATAGATGTATTAAAATAGAAGAACTACTGCTTCGGATTCTACTATGAGTAGTATGCTGAGTATAGATTAGAACTCCTAGCCTAAGAGAAAGATGGATATTTCTAGCAATCCACCAAAATAGCCATAGAGTAATAACACATATAAATCTAACTTTAAATCCAGGCAAAAGTGTAATCTGAATTTCAAAGTTATTGGTACTTGGGGATCTCTAGGTTCCGATATTTGATTTTGGGCACTTGAGTAGCTAGTATTTGCACCCCACTTCTTCTGCTATTCCCAGCCCATTCGGCTACTAAATGGCTGACCCTTGTACCCCAATTTCTGCCCTTCCCGGTCTCAGAGCTTATTCTCACTCCATCAGCTAGCATCTCTACGTTGGAGCTTTTATCCATGCATGAGTCATGACATAGATGACAAGTATCCAAAGCACATCGACACCCATACACCAAAACCGGAACATCCCGAATGGATCGAAATTCACCATCTAGACTACACCACCATACAATACCCCTACCAAACGCCCAGCCCACGCTATGGCAACTAAGAAGGTAAACATTCCATTTTATTCTCATGAAACCAGGCTCCCGTCGAGTATGTCCGAGAACCCCTCCAGGATATCCAAGTTCGGCAGAGCAGGAGGAAGGAAGGAAGGAGTTTACTCCTCGGACGGAGACGTCAGCCCATGAGCGGCTGGCTCGATAGGCCCAAGGAGGCGCCTAAGGAAGTAATCGATCCATTATCGGGGAGGCTCCGCGTTTATCTACCGCACGACGCGGCATCCATAGCTATCCCCTATCCCTGCTATTTCCCGATATAGCCGGGGTCGTTATGGCGCGGCCCTGGGTGCATGCTTTACCTATGGGAGGTAGAGTATACCCGCGATTCATGGTACTAAGCTACTGTCCTTAGGGCCTAACAAACCTATGTGATTTTTTATTGTCCATGGTCCTCGCAAGGTAGTATACAGATTCCCGGCTTCACCGGGTCTATAAACACTTGTTCCGAGCATAGCCGGTAAGTGCTCGAATCGTACCTCTTTGCTACAGCACCATTAATGACAGATGTAAGGTAACTTACCGGTATACAACACCGGGAAACGGTATCTCGCACTACAAATTCGATGCCCGGTAGTGGTGTCTTTTGAGGTAGGAGCTCGTGTCGAGGGAAGTGGTGGTAAATTAAGTTTCATCCATACCGACAAGTGGACCTCACGGAGGTTAGAGGATTTTCTTGACAAGAGCTATTTATGAGGATATGGTAGCATGCCGGTATAAGGAAGACTGTATGCAGGAAAGCGCTACTAAGAAGGAGCCAGTTTAGGCCCGTGATATCCTTATTCGCAGAACCGGGAGCTAATTCCAGATTTAAAAAACCTAAACCTGGTCCCCTTTTCCTCCTTTGTACCATACGCAATATGTGAACCCCTCTTCGCCTCAGTGACATGAGCACGACGTATCATACACTGTGATATTTGAACTTGCTGCTGAATCCTCTAGCAGCCCGAGCAACAGGGAGTGCAACGACCCTGCCCGTATCATACTGTCATACCATCACTACAATGACACCGCTATTATACGGTATCATATCAGTATTCATCGATTACCCATACCCCCCAGCGCGATTACCTGATCCAATCACCCACCACCAGAGCATCACAATATATCACCCACCCAATTAATAAACCCAAAAGAAAAATGACAATAGCCGTTTACATGATACCAAACCAAACCGTATCAAAACCCAACCAAACTCAACCAAAACCGGACCGACCGACGGAATCCAAGCATTACCCCTTCCCCCCCCCCCTCGACTCGTATTGAGTCGCTCAATCTTTACGTAAAACGTATCCGTGAATCGGCCGTTTTCCAAACGAGGACCCCACCCCCATCCGCATCGGGGAGGGGGAAAGAAGAAAAGAAAAAAAAGGGAAGGGGTTTTCTTCCAACGTTTTGAGAGCGGGGGTATTCCGCTATTTCCTTGGCTGTGGTTTACATTTGAATCTGGTAGCGATGGATGTGCGGATGTGTGAGAGTAGATTACTCTGCTCGTTTCAGGTGTGAGACTGTCCACAGTGATTATGGGGGAGCCAGGTATGGGGTAGGGTATATTCTCCCTGGGGGGTGTAGAACAGGCTCTAGACACATGCTCAGCGTTAGGGTCCTTGCCGAACGCTGTATGGGTCTCATTGAAGAGTTTTTTTGTAGTGGTTGAAGGGGGAGAGCGGGTGGTGGATATTCTGATCATTCGAAAATATTATCTTTTACCTCAGGTAATGAGCGGAGGGACCTCAACCCCCCCCCCCCCGTCTATGCCATCATAAACGTCCAAAACCGAGTACTGATCGCTCCGGAGCATGGAGTAGACGATCTACCAGCATGATTTCATTTAGCCTCCCCGCATCCTTCCATAATAGAAAACGAAAAACTCCCCCTTTCACGGCCACAATGTCCAAGACCATGCCGCGGTGATTACGGCGAAATACAGCTCCAGCTTTATACCCTTTGCACCCCTGATACCGTACCACAGAGATCAAGTGGGGGAATGCCCTCCGCATCTCCCACCGGTGTATATCCAGCCACAATTATTGGGCTCATGTGCGCCTGCCCGAAGGGGAGGCGCTCGTGCAATAAGTCTCGTCCCGGGGAGCTTGCTTGTCGATAGGCTTCGTGGTGTTCCGTGGGACGGCAGACTTATTCATCACGTACCCACGGGTTCCTGGCATTGAAATCGTATCCCTGGTAGATGAAAAGACTCGTGATATCCGTGAGTCCCGGTGGGTAGTTAGGCAGGTAGAAACTGTGTGTGTACCGTGCTTCTTTTGCCCCGAGTTAGTCTCTCACATTACGAGTGAGTGGGTGTGTGTGCACGTACATATGCTTGGATAATCTAGCATGAGGCTTATTCCGCGATTACCAGTTTAGTCGATTGGGGTATTCATGGGGACGGTGGTCACCGGGTTCTGTTTCAATTCACCTGATGCTCACAGCGGCGGAATATCCAAGGTAGGTTCTTGTGAATGATACAAGTCCAAGGATTCCTACCCCATCTTCTATCATACCAAGGCAGATCCGCACCCCCCTGCACGACACCCCTCCCGAACGCCCTCCCGAAGGTTAACTTTAATCCAACGTAGCTATGATATTATGTCTATACACATAACATATAGTGCCATACGCACAAGCAGTGTCGCTCCCAAACCCTCCTTCCCCCTTTTCTTCCCTTACTTGAATGTGATTTAACTCCTCCCCCTCTCTTCTCCGCGAAACAAGTGCGGTAATGTAACACGTCCGAAAGCCCTCGTATCCAATTCCTGATCTAATAGATCCCATGCACTTGGAAAGCATACATCACGATTATTACCTTACAATAGAGGATAACGCATAAACACTCACAACTCACCGCTCAGCTTTCACGTGGATACTCATGACACCAAGCCCAAACGTGTACAGTACTGCAGCACACACGGCACAAGCATCCCACCCACGCCTTCGACCTTATCATTCCCCCCCCTCCCCCACCCAAATGGCCGGGTATAACGTGCGCAGTGGAATGGACCGGGATGCAAGAGAAGCTTCATCCGGGGACTCAGATGATCAGCTCGTGGAAGGTTCGGGTGATTAGATCGACGGGCGGCGGTACGGTAGCGAGCGCTCACGGGGGGGTAGGGTACGGTATTGGTGATCTAAAGGGGGGATGGCTGGATTACCGTACGCCATCGCGACACCAGCAGCAATAAACAAATAGCTTATTACTACCACCGGTATTATACCGCGTAAACCGGTACCCAACCCCCTCGACTCAACCAAACCCCGTAAGCCCACGGCACAAACCATGGCTCCCGTTCCCGGGCGCATCAGGCACCCAAATGATGATACCCTCCCATTTCGAAAGGCTAAACATATACGGTACTCGAGTACCAACCACCACCATCGCGTGCTAAGATAAGTCAAGTTACACCAAAACAAACAAACCACCCATCACAACTCCTCACTCCGGAAACTCCCCACAACCCGAGATGTAACCAGAGCACACGCCCGTGGCAATACTCAGCTCACCCAAATCCCACCAACCACCGACCGCGACCGCAACCGTCTCCCACATAATCGGTATTACCCCTCCTCCCGAGTATGATACGTAACTTATAATATCCCCCCCCCCCATCGGAAATTACTATCACTGCCTGAGCGATGCTCCACCCAATTGGCCGGCCGTAAGAGAGTTAGGTGGCCACCGGAATTAATCTCTCATACTGTACGCGCGCATTCGGCAGCCGGCCGGTATGCGCATACATAAATCGCGATTACCGTATCTTATCGTATCGCATCGCATCGTATCGCGTCGAGTCGCGGGTAGATTGTTGGTTGTTGTTGTTGTTGTTGCTTCTGTTGTATTTCTGCGTGACGTAATGTTTTCCGAAGGTATTGACGCGCCGGCGATAACGACAGCAGTATCGATAATGATATGAAAAAAATATAAAATATAAAAAATAACAATCCGAGCACCGGTGAGGTGTGGTTATTTTGAGATTATGTTTCCGTGATGGATAGGTGGAAGGCCACAAATTTTAGTCTGTCTGTCTTTGTCGGCGGAAGTTGTTGAACATAGCAATTAGTAGGCTGCTGCTACCGCTACCATTACTACTACTTCTAGTAGGCTCTCCACGTGGCCGGTTGGAAAGTTTATTTGTTGGGTGTGGCACCGCGGTGTAGTATTCAAAGTAGGGTTAGATGTTGTAGGATTGTAATCGGCTTTATTGTAACCGTTTCAATAGTACCGGTAAGTAGTAGACTAGTACGATAGTAGATATCAGTGACGTACTCCTCAAGCGGTTACCCTTTGTTAGAGCGAGGGGTGAATCCGATAGTAATACGTCACGAGGGCCCTAACTGTACGTATAGTACCGTAAGTTATTCCCCTCTAAAGCACTTGTGGTAGCCCTTTAGCGCACAATTGTATAGTATGATAGCGCCTTCGTTCAGTCCAAAGATATAACCGATCGTGAAAATTACCCAAGTGCTTCATATCCTGTTTCATGAGCTCAGAAAGCAAGCCGTTCCTGTAGCCTCTGTGCTCCTGTAACCCCCGTGTTGGCGGTGGAGAGGGCAGATCGAACATGTGATCCGAGTCCAACCCCGCTCCTAAACGCTAGAAGGTTACTGTACTTGTGAAGGGTAATAATAACACTATAGACCCCTTGCCAGATATATTCGATCGTAGTACGTGCAAAGCTTCCACCAAAAACACGGGTTCCAAACCACCAGTTTCTTCCAACCCAGGCCGTATCCAGGAAAGGGTCTGCAACGTGCTGTACTCATTCCATTCATCAGCCATGGTAAATCTTCATTTAACCCAAGAGCAAGACTAAGAACGCTCAATAGAAGGCCATAAATACACAAACAGTAGGGGAAGAAGAAAAAAGTCCGTAGTAATGCTCAGTGAGACACAGGCCCGGCATCCACAAACTCAACACATCACTCCCACCAAATAGCCTACTACCTACCCATCAATAAAAACCGCCCCACCCGCCCAACGACCTCGAAGGGCAAACCTGAAGTAAGGAAGTAATCAATTGACAATATGATAGTTCAGTTTCCCAAAGTTCGTAATGAACCCACTCCAGCCTTAACCCTTCGTAGAAATCATTACCGGACCCTGATCGTATACCGAAACCCCCGTCTACCCATCAGTCATCCCTCCCATCACTAACCATCATACCAGCCATCAATAACAACAGCCCACGAGTGCGGCTATCACTTCTCAAATGCCTGCTTGCCCCCTCCTCCACCTTACCTCAAACCTCCCACGGAGACCAAGCCGTGGCAGTCGAAGGTACAACCCACAGGTAAGTCGGTTGAGCAGGAAAACTAGAACGAAAAATCCACTGTCCGTAAGAGGCCTTCTGGAGAGAACCTGGGTCAATCGTAGACGAAGGTCGTGCCGTACGCGTGCGTGGTAGGTGGGCGATGGAGAGGGGGGCACTATCGTAAAACCTCAGTGAAAATTGGTAATTAAATCAGTTTGGTACTATGGTGAGTTTTAGAGAAGGCGTGAAAAAAAAGTGCAAACCAGGGCAAAGCGGGGAATCTCGCATCCATCCCTCCCTCCCTCAGATCCATTTCTTCCTCCTTTCCACTTTTGGGACAACCTACCATCAGAGGGGTAGAAAGACCCATCGAGAAGAAGGATCTCAAGCTAAGGAACCATCCCTCCATCTAAACCTCGACAACAAACTTTAAAAAAAAGAGAGGGTCGATCTCAGCTCACAAAGACTCCACTTCATCACCATAAGTATGTGATAAAACCCAGTAGCGATGAACCCTCATCGACTGCCAGCTCAGTAATTTATGATTCCCGGGAACTTTTGCTCAGGAACCCTTGACACACATGCACACACATATACATACCATGCCCACAGTAAGTAAGGAAACTTGATTACACTACATTACATGACATGACATGAACGCCCACACGTTCAGCGTGATCCCCGCCATACACTGCGATACTAACGTCGGAACTCGACTGAGCTAACAAGCCGACCGAACCATCAAAACGAACAGATACGAGTAGACTAGAACGAGCATAAACAACACCAGACTATCTAATCAAAGGCGATGCGATAAAGTGCATTGCATTGCAGAACCGATTTGCACCACGAGTCCACGACAGCACAACATCGCGCTGAGCAGCAGGAGAAGGAGGGGCAGCAGCAAGGCGACCAAGTGAGCAAACCAGACCAAAGCAAAAAGACCTCATACCTTCATACCCTCCTCTCCCTCCCCCCCCCCCCTTCTTCCTGACCCAAATTACCGCCGCCGCTGCATCCATCCATCATCCATCAAGAACGAAGAACCATTAGCCAACTTCCCTAAATAAATAAATAACTTCCAAATGAAATATTAAAAATAAAAACCAAGAATAAACACCCACCAGCCCTTCCTATTCATTAGCAGAACTTGACAGGAGAAAAGGAAAAAAAAAAAAAA
>QLOI01001155.1:42320-75140 GCA_003313605.1 Tuber umbilicatum
ACCCACTCACCACCCCCCAATACGTGTCCCATACCAGTTCAGAACACGGCAGGGAAGGGTAGGGCACACTCAACCTTTCAATCTTTCCACCACAACTACAACCGCAACCTAACAACCGCACCCCCCTTGCCCGTTTCACCTGGGGCAAATCCTTCCCCCCGCCCCCCTACCCTAGACACATCCATGTCCCCTTGTCGACCCGAGTGAGAATGTGTGACTTCTCCGTGTTTCAGTGAGTATCACAACGTAGCGGGATTGATGGACGGATGGAGGGTTCGTAACCCCACGATATCTGGCCACGATATCATACCGTCCGGCTAGCTAGTTACTTATAACATATACCTCTGCCGTGTTTGTTTCCCCCATCCACCGCACTGCCCTAGCAGCAAGAAGTTGGGAGTCTTAATCGAGAATGCTCGGGGGGCGTTTTGTTTCTGTTTGACTTAGTTCAAAGATTACCGTACTTCAACAACCGATAGATAATATTGATTGACCGACCGATTGATTGATTGATTGGTTAAGTTTATTTGATTTGAGGCAATTCTAGCAAAGTTAGTTACCTCAGCTACCTAGCTACCTACACCCCGGAAGCGCACAAAAGGATATAGTACGAATGAAATAAAGTGAGATGAAAAAAAGAATGAAAAAAAGCGCACTGCAGGATATAGAAAAGGCAAAGAAAAAAACGGCTAAGGAATACGTACAATGTACCCTGCAAACAGATACCCGCCAACAAATGAGATACAAGAAGATTGGGGAAGAGATACATGGTAAGAAAAAAAAAATAGAAAGAGCAAAAACAAGAGCAAGATGGAGGAAGGGGGTGGGTAAGCAAGCACGGCTGGAGTACCCGAGGGAAGAGGTCGGGGGAGATGTCGAGAAACAAAGACTACGAGGAGTTTTGGTATAGTCGTAACAGTCGTAAAAGTCGTTAAAAACCATTAACGCGGGGAAATAAGTCAGTAGAGGGGTAGGGAGGCAAAAAGAAAAAAACCTAGTAATACGCCGTAAGATAGCATATCATCTCAAGAGGGCGAGGGGAAAACGCCCAGCGTGCTCCTCTAACGCGAGACGAGAAACGAAAAGCAACAAAAACGACAAAAAGCCCACCACCCCCATTCATTTCAGCCTTTGGCTGTAAAGAAAAATTCCGTCCTCCTTTTTTTGATTTTTTTTGGAAAAAAAAAAGTTCCGATTTATCCCAAACAAAACAATGCGTGCCACCCTATTTTGCTCCATATTCCTTATACACTTCCAGACAGAACAGAAATCTAATATCAATTGCCACGTTTTTTATAATCGGGGTTTTTTTCGTTGTAATTTCCCGAGTTTAGGATGAGGATCCGGAGGGCTTCGAACGACGATTCCTCTCCAACCACCTGCGCTTCCCAGCTCTGGTTTCAAGGTGCGGCGCTGTTGAGGTGACATCCGTGCCCGCTGCCATCATGCTACTCCTCATCTTGTTGCGATACGCGTCCACTGTAACCCATATCAATGTTAGATGCATCTCAAATAATCGCGAAGGAGCATTATGACCTACGAGCTCGCTGCAAGAACATTGTCCTCCCTGCAAAGACCCTGGATTGGCTCCATGACATCCTGTAGCCGAGTTCATTCAAGTCCATTTCTTTCTTGCGCTTAGGTCCAGACGGTGGGGGGGGGGCAATAGTCATACTGGTTCCGTCAAGCATGGGAACAACTACTTGTGTTTGCACTTCTGTCTGTGAATCGTCTTCCATCTGAGACGCCATGTAAGAGCGGGGGTACACAGAGTTGGACTTGCGGTAGGAATCAGGGATCTCTTGCATGTGAACCTGATCAAGCATCACGCGAACACGAACGCGTGAGCCACGGTGCGGGTCGTCGACGAGGATAAACTTTCGGCGTTTGTGGTCCGGAATGTCACCGAACAGTGAAGTGTTGGTGTTGTTCGGGGGAGTAGATGCGGTTACTGCCGTAGGAGTGTTAGAAGAAGGTCCCATTTGATCCATTCCATCGTGCATCGAGGGGGGCATGGAAGCACCTCCAACGTTTTCTGCCGGATATGCAGCGGGGTATCCGTGAAATACATGTCTCGGTCTTATCTCATTTCCACTAGTTGGTGCTTGGTGGTGGTGGTGGCTAGCATGCCCGTTGCTAAATTCCTCCCCACCTACGGCTGGTGAAAGGTGCCCGGAGGTGGATCTAGAAGTGTTGGCCGAGGGTATTTGCCCCTGAACCCCTCCAAACTGAGGAGTGTGGTGATGGTGCAACATGGCTCCCATCTCCTCTTCTCCATTCTGAGCCGATGAGGAATCATTCGTACCAGGATGATGGTGATGGTGGAGTTGTGGCTGCGAGCCAGGAACAATCCCTGGACCTTTCAACCCTAATCCCACGCCCGCCGAGGGCACACCATGGGGGGAACCTGCACCAAGATGTGTTTGTGCAGCCTGTGCATTCGCCTTGCGATTGTTAATCTTTGCCATCCTTCGAACCCTCCTGCTTCGCAATCTGGGGTCTTGGTTAGAGTTTCTCCAGCTGTCTACAGCCCGTTGAATCAACCCCCTCTTCCCCCGCAAACACGGATTCAATTCTGCCAAAGCCCAGCCCACAGTATTACACTCGGTTTCGTATACTAGTCGGTTACCACGATATTGCTCTTTAGAGCAGCAAGCACGGGGATATACGCAATTTTCTGTCTTAAAATCGTGAGAAAGGTTATCAACGGTGACCGACTCCACGTCGCAACGGATGGTATACTCCATCTTAACTCTGTCTCGGGAGTATTCGAAAGCTATCCACTGTACACCATTATTGTCCTGTCTCACAACAAGCGGAGTAGTAGCCGGAATTGGTCCGGGGGCGGCATTGGGGTTGATTGAAGTATTCCCCGGCCCAGGCTTTGCACCCGAAGAGGGAGCGGAAGGCGAGGCTCTATGAAGTGGTGTTTGGGCAATCTTCGCAGTTGATGAAGTGTTTGGAGCCACATGTTGGTGGTGAGGCTGCGGGGGGGTCATGGTTTGTCCTGAAGTTTGTGACATGAGGAGTGGTCCATTGTTCAAATTATGATGTTGAGTTTGGTTTGAGTACGAGGAGGGACCTGTTGGAATCGGGGGGTATTGCTGCGGATAGCCGTACATCGGGGTTTGCATGGGCTGTGTAGTGTAAACAGACCGGTGATCCGGCGCCGTGGGAGACGCGACAGATGCTGGTGAATTGGACTGAGGAGTATGGTAAATAGGGGGGTATTGCGGACGATTCATTGTGTGCGTTGCCATAAGATCTGTTCCCTCTGCTGCTGTGGTCAATGGTGAGCCAAATGCCTGAAACCTAGTGAACTTGCCAGCAACAGCTAGCGAGAAGCGGACAACGATGTGGGCACGAGAAGGGTAAAAAAAGAAAAAGAAAAAAAAGAGCATAACGCGTGGGGAAGAAACAAGCAAGATTTACGCACCTTGAGATGGGTAAGAAGGGCCACTACCGCCTGGGGTGCCGTAGGGGGAGGAGGGATGGGGATAATAGGCAATGTCTTGCGGATGAGAATGCTGAGATCCGGGCAGACTAGGTGACTGAGCAAAAGATGATTGATGTGGAGGAGGATGTGGTGACGGGAAGGTAGTCGAAGAAGGAGTGGGTTGCCCTGAGTGTTGCTGTTGATGAGGAAGGCTAGGTCGGGGATGCTGGCTCTGCTGCTGCTGTTGTTGCTGTTGTTGGGGATGCTGGGTTGACGCAGATGACGGTGGCGGTGGGTGCTGTTGAGGGTGACCTGGGTGGGTATCCGGTTCAGTGGCCGGCTCCTCCTTATACCCTCCTACTGATTGATGTGACATTGGGCCAATATGGGACTTGGATGATAGGCCAGTCTTGCTGCGAGAGAAGGGATGGGATGCTGCGGTAGAAAAGCAGCGGATAGGAGAGGGTGGAGAGGCGACTACCTGCTCGAATATGACGGCGGTGATGCTTGCTTGCCGTAAGATCTGTTTCTCCCGTGTAGTTGGGGCGTGGCACAGCACCTGAGCCCAACGTTCTGGGAATACGCTCTTTTTTTTTTCTCTAACTTGATGCTTGACAAGATTTAATCCTTCTAGGTAATATCTTTAGGCTTCTCCGGTTAGTCTAGTCTCTTGAGCTGGACGTATGTGCGCACGTATGTAAATGTACCGTACGTTGACAAGCCAGCACTACTCAAGCACGGTAGGCAGACTCGAAGTAGAACACACACAAAAAAGCAAGCAAGTAAAAAGAGTCGGCAGAGAGGGGGGAAAAGAGGAAGAGAGGGAAAAAAAAAAGGAAAAAAGCTGAAAAAGGAAAGAAAGACGAAAGGAAGGGGAAAGAAAAAAAAAAAAGAGCGGCAATGTGCGAAAAGATGAGCGCACGATGCAGAAAACGGTCTTTGGCTTACTCGAAAGCGGTAGTCCCAATACCGTACAGGTTTTAATGGATCAAGAATCAAAAGATTTTCGAGATCAAGAAGTGCCGAGCGGCCGATTCGAAGAAGGGGAAAAATGACTTCGTTTGCAAGTAAAAATAAATCCAAAAAAATATATATATAAAAATAAAAAGAATGATGTAAGGCAGGGAACAGGATAATTGAGCAGTGATTTTTAGTGGTGGAGGTGTGGGATGAGGATTGGGGGGGTGGGATGGGGGTGATGGGGGTGCGAGATGGATTGGAGGGACACTCAACTCGGCGGCGCGAGTACGAGTACAATAGAAGTGGGTGGGAGGGGAGGCAATGTGAGCTGCTGAGCAGGTCAGAGCGGAGAGGAGCAGAGCTCCGCAATGCAGTCCGATGTGTACTCGCACAGTGAGTAATGAGTGATGGGAAAGAGAGACAAGAGGCGCTGCAGCAGCGAGTGGGAAGGAAGAGGGAAAAAAGGGAAAAAAAAGGTTGCGAAAATCAAGATCAGGGAGAGGGGGGGGGGCAAAACAAAATAATGAAAATAATAGGAAGTCTAGTAAAGTACCTGTTTCTTCTGTTGTGTATCGTTTTTGTTTTGTCTAGAATGGAGACAGTTAGATATTGTAGCCCCGTTAATCAGACGTAATTATGCAGTTGCAATAACCTGCAGAAGAAGGAAGTTTGCAGAAGGGCGTCGCTGTTCCAGAAGACTGGACGGAATGCTGGTCAGTTGAATTGTATTCAACGGTAGAGTGAATGTAGGTGTAAGGGTATGGCAGGGAGGGTAGGATGTAGGACGGGTGTCTGCCAACAGAACGGCCGCGTTGGGTTGCAACGGGTAACCTCTGTGGGTGTCTCTGTCCTAAATCTCGGTCCTGATCTTGAGTGTTCAGGCAAGGTCTTGGGCTGCCCGTTAGAGTCCTGGCGCTTCTTCGAAACAATCCTTGGAACTACTATTAAGCGCCAGCCAGATGGGATGGATTCGATGCTCTGTCACGTTCCGTGGCGACCTGAGAAATCGAGTGTTCGCGAAGCGGAGGCCGGTCTTCGGTGTCAAGAGACTAAGGGAAAGCAAACCAAAAAAAAAAAGAAGGGATGTCAATTGCCGGGGCATCAAATGTAAGAGGTAGTCATAATTGGCTGGGCCGATGGGATAAGACAGAAAAGGGTAAC
Source organism: Tuber umbilicatum (assembly GCA_003313605.1). Classification (NCBI taxonomy): domain Eukaryota; kingdom Fungi; phylum Ascomycota; class Pezizomycetes; order Pezizales; family Tuberaceae; genus Tuber; species Tuber umbilicatum. The sequence goes on from QLOI01001155.1 coordinate 47,878, forward strand.
AGAGGATAGCTTGGGGGTAAAAAATATTGAGAAAAAAAGAAGTATCGTATCATATCATACTGAAGAGCAGACAAGAGAGCCCAGACAAATGTGTGATGTGTAATGTATGTATGATGCGTAACGTATAACCGTGGATGGAACGGAAATGAAATGGAAGGAGGGGTGGGAAGATGCTCGGTGGTCGGGACTTACTTGTGGAACCCAAAGAATCCTTGCACGAATTAATCTATCAGATGTATGTACTTCGGAGATAGGCTTGCTTCGTGCATAGACTGAGTGAACGTTGGTGCGCAGGGGCAGCAATGATTGATCAGTGGTCCACTGCGAGGAGAAAATATAAAAAAAATAAAGAATAAAAGAAAAAAGTGTGTAAGAGATGTGAGCAGGCGCGAGTGCAGCACCACTGCTTGAATCGGCACAACTTAGTTTTAGTGTAGTGCCTTCTTCGGTGGGTTGTGCACCAAGAATACAACGAAGAAGCCGCGGCTGTTGACGAGTGGGAAATAATTGGTGTGGTGGGGTCCAGTGTGGCTGTACTGAACGCGTGGGTCAAAATGAAAAAGAAAAAAAAAGGCCCCAAAAAAAAGCTGATAGGATAGCAGACTGTTAGCGGGGCATTTCTTGTCTTTGCACTTTTGCCATTTCTCCATCTCTCTCCTCTTCACTTTTCCCATCTCTCCATTAGAGCCCGGGCGTGTGAATGCGTGGCTACTGACATGCACACTCATCACAATGAATCGAGTGATCGAAAAGGGATAACACATAAAAATAAACAATACAATGCAGTAGGGATGGAATCACGGCAAGAGGGTTAGGTTTTGCCCTTCGGATAACAAGCCATGGAAAGCCTTCCATACAGTCACTACCGCATGGCAGAAGCTGACGATTAAGGCCAAGCTGTAGGAATAAGGTAGAATAAAAGTAAAAACAAAAACAAAAAGAGTGACGATCTGGTAGGATGACTTGCTTTTGTTTGTGTGTGTGAACTCAATTGTTTTTCTTTTTTTTCCAAATACTGGTACCGTACCGTACGGTGGAAATGCGTCGAACTGTCGCGTGCAAGGCGCGTTGAGGCGAATTGGTTGAACGACACGAGGATGCTTGACTGCAAGATCGCTGACGGGAGACTGGGGAGGGCTGGTTAAAAGGAGGGAAGCGGGAAGAATGTCGAAAATTGATAGCCGCTTCTACGTTACACACCAGAAATCCTTCCGCAAAAAGCACAGTATCTTAATTCAGTGCCTCAATTGGATTGAGCCGAGTTTCTGATAGTCGAGTGCGAGTGAGTGAGGTGTGAATGTGATTGTCGTGATTGCCAGGGCTGGAGACAGGGCAGAGAGGCGAATGCACGGAGGCTCAGGGTTGAGGTGGTAAAAAGCCACGGGGGATGGATGCCTTCTGGATCGAGGTGACAGACGACAGGTAACGGCACTGTGCAGGGGAAGAGGGAGGAAGGGGTTCGGAATCGACTGGGCGAGCCTGGTCTATAAGAGAACCAAGCAGGGTGGTGAGAGGCGGGAAGGGGGGATGGTTCATGGATTGTCAACCTTCTTGAGGCTAAGGGAAACTCACCGTAATCAATTGATGGGCAGTCATAGAAGAAAGCAACCTGCCCGGCGCGATGAGCAACGGAACAAATTTTTCAAAAAAAAAGGCAGAGCACCAAAGCAATGGACTCGAGCGAAGGTCAATTGGCGTAGGTCTCAAAAGAAATATTGGTGTGTGATAGGATATGGCACGGTTTGATATCAATTCTGAAAAGAGCTATCATAGGGTCGAGAAAGAAACAAAATGGAACCAGCGTTCGAGAATATTGGTAGAGTACTGTAATCGAGCACTGGCTGCGGGTAAGGTTTTTGTGTGTTACAAGCACCCACCGGTACCTCAAAACCCGCGATTCCAGAGTGTCCCCAACAATAGACAATACCTTAGCGTCCCATTGGACCTTTGAAGGAAGATTCATCGACAAACCTCTGTGCCATCCGTAATACGCTACGGTATTCGGATAGGTGAAAGTATCTCTCGTGACCCTCGCTTTGCTTTTTGGTTGACGAGATTTCAAGGGGGAGAAGTGGCTTACCGGTAATGACCCGTCATTTTTACCGTTGGTGATGATGATGCAGGAGTAAAGTATCATATCTCCCCTCTCTGCTCTGTTCCACCCATGACGGGATTAGTATTAGTGCACGCAAGTGTTTGCCGGAGCCGTATCGCCCTCTCCAGTTTATCCCGAAGACCCTGGCTCTCTTGTAATCGCTGGTCGGTCAAGTCCCGAGCCCCGACCAACTGCTACGGCACTTGAGTATGATACCTGACGCTTCTGGGCAATGGGTTGATTGATTGATGGATGATACTCACAGTTGATGCACCTTTACTTGAGAGGGATGAAACCATCCAATTGGTCAACACCATCACAAACCTGCCTTCTTGTTCCTAGGTGAAATCCTGCTAACGTGCGATATTAGGTATTCTGCCATAAACCGTAAATTACTGGTTAGAATCAACTTCTCTCACCCGTTTCAATCAAGACATAGGTACAAGTGTCTGGGGAATCCAGCCGGGTTACCCCGATCCATTCCTCAGCCGCCATCAGACTGATCTGGGGCCCAAGGCTCTTGATTACAACAGAAAAAGAGGTTTCCAACCCTGAACATCATTCTTATTCTATCTCCACTGCTTGGCCCGGACTTCTGACGCCCGGCTTGCGGAGGGTGGCGGAGATGCTGAAGGGTGCCGATGCGATAAGGATACGGAACCATGAGAAACTTCTGGAGAAAAATAAAACAACTGGAAACAAAATTTTCGACATTCATCTGTCGTCTTGATTGACTTGGCCCGTATCCCTGCGCACAGACCGCTTTTGGTTAGTTAAAAAAAAAACTAACCCACGTGTTCTGTCAACCACGCTGTGAAAATGGTTGAGGATGATGCAAGGGATCCGTTTTTTGTTTACAATGAGAGAAAAGTTCCGAGAAAAACATCGCTTGAGAGTATTTTGACGGCCACCTCCGAGGTATTCTCCTCTTTCCGAGAAATAAAGCACAATTACCACACTAGCACAATCCTCAAAACCACTCCATTCCCATCACCGCTTCTTCAGGGGGAGCAACAAAATACTTGTAGAGGAGTACTCGTAAGTGTTACTCGTAGGGTACTGGTCGGGTGTCATAAGCCCGCCCGTATTGGATCAGAATTCCGTTGGGCCGGAGGTGAAAGCCCATCTACCGAATCCGCGAACACCAGTTTGATTTACTCGGGCTGCTAAACCATGTCGCGCCTGGGTGCCCTTGATGCTGATCCGTGGCTCGAAGTGCCCAGCCCTCACAGCCCTAAACCTGCTGTGTTCAGCAATCTGTGCTCGAGTAATCATATTCTCACAACCCAGGAGAAATCATGCCCCCTCGTTTGATCCCAAATTCCACAGTTTTCGAGCGTGCCGTACCGTACTTGCACAAGTGCTTGTACTCGGACAGCACAAACCGTGACCAAAGAAGGATCGCAGATCGGCGGTTTTTGGAGAGAAAACGGTATAGCGCGGGTCACAGGGTGCAAAGGGAGTTTAGGTTTCGTGACCTCCAACGAGCTTAGCTGAGAACCGAGAGACACTCCTTCCTCTACGAGTAGTACCGTACTCGTACACAACACCCTAAACGGCGCAGGACCGCGAAATCAAAGGAGGGGATCGAAATGCTTTTATTCACTCCTCTATGATGGAGCACGCTTATGACGAATGGCCCGGATTTTTACTTCCCGGTATTGAAGATACGGTGCGATGTGCTCATACCTACCATAGTACAGTACTCGTACGAGTACACTTTCAGCCTCTCCCTCCCTCAGGGTGCATGATATTACCAAGCACACGTGCCAAGGGGGAAGTACGCAAGTAGAGAAATTAAAGGGACAGGATAGAGTGTCAACTCAGCAGTAATACTAGAAAGCATTCTGTGGGGATAGAGAGGTCTCTTTCTTTCTGTGGGTCGCCTTCACTTTTTTTCCCTTTGGCTTTTCACCTGTTATTTTGGCTATTTGGTGGGATGATCGAAATCATATCACAGGTTGTTGTTGCACCCGGTCTTCCTGTTTTCGACCAAAGTTTCCTAGTTCTCTCTCCCAGAGATCAGGTTTTGCTCCGCAACCCATCGGCATGTCACACAAAAATGGATTAGGCACCAGCAATGAGTGAGAAAGAGGAGAAGGGAAAAAAAAGGAAAGAAGGACAAGAAGCAGGAAGGGAAACGCAAAAGTACCAGTGCAATACCAGTACAGTCCAGTACGAGTACTCTCTACATGTACTCGAGTACGAGACGCAAGAAAAGCCCGAGCAGCCTTCTGCCAGCGAATAAATAACTCTTCTAATACCTACGATATCGGGCCTAGTCGCTTCCGAATTTGGTAACGGTTCTATTAAAATAGTTGAGGAATCAGAACCCCATATCATAAGAGAAGGTCCATGAGTTATGGAGAATCTGCGGTAGATCTGGCGCATGCGCTTGTCCAAGGAGCATAAGTGAGGCCATTTCAGATTTTACCGGCCGGGATTTGGTGAGTGCAACCAGACGAAGGGCCAATCTTGGCTCTTTTTTCTGCAGATGGAAAAAAGTCAGGTGAACCTTCCACCCACTCCCCCTGCCACAGTGGCTCCAAGCTCCAAGGTTCCTTATGCTGCTCTCTGAGTGGCCGAAGCGGCCTGCGAGCCAATCACACCTCCTTCGCCTCACTCACCCTTACCACCAAGTATGAGTCTCGTATCTCCTCTTCACAAAAAAAGGATACGGCAGCCCGCAGTAGGTAAAAAGATCCAGTATAGGGGTGGGTGGGTCGTGCGCTTCCCCTCGATTTCATCCTGTTGCCCACCGTAACACTGATTTCCCCCAACGGCCCTCTAACGACAGCCACCAACCACAAAAACTCGGCCTCAATTTCGCCTGGCAGCCGTTACCGTATTTTAGGGGACCGGTCTCACATCTCGTTCCCAAGCCCTCCCTCCTGAGCGCTCACGCACACAGTTCTTGCTTGGTCATTTGCCTCTATGCACCATTCCGTCATACTGGGATGACTTTTTTTTTGCTCGGTTGTCGCGCGAAGCCGAGGCCAATGTTTCATAGCTGGCTGGCCGCACACCAGCAGGAGCGGAGAACTCCCTGGTAAGAAAATATCTCCCCTCGCTCTTCTCCTCGGGATCAATGGATACGACGTTTCATCTCGTTCCTCGCTTCTGTCAGATACCCTTTCGATCAATGGCAATCATATCCATAATTCACTGTACGAGTACGGTAGTCTACATAAACTCTCAAGAATCACAATCTTTCGCTCACTCGCTTGCTCGTGTCGTATTCCACTTTAGCTCATTCTTTTATCATTTCACACACATCACGTAGGCGCGATGGAACAATCTGATATGATGTGGTTGATTCTGTGAGGTAAAAAACAATTTTGACTGCTTGGGGACAACGTATGATACCTGAACACCGGTATATTAGCTCACTCCAGGCCTTCGATTCTCACTGCCGGGCCAGAGCGAAGAATAATTTGTTCGTTGCTTTTGCTATTTTCCTGAATTTCGGTTAACCGTTATCCGAACACAATTCCGGAGCACTCAAGTTCCGACTTATTGTACCTTCTGAGCTAACCTATTTTTCTGTTTCAAGCTCGATACTTTAGTTTCTTCTTGCCCCTTTTTTTATTTTTTTATTTTTCACCCTCAATTCACGAATCTTGCTTTCGTTGCTTCGTATTGTACCATCTCACTTACCACAGCCTTCCCCGCACCGAGCTCGGATTTGCTAACATAACAGTCCACCTGGAGCTCTTTTGATGCCAGTAAACCTTATCACACTCGAGCAGCCAGCGCTCGCGAGTGCTCTGCTCCTGCAATCACCAATATCACGATATAGTGAACTTGAAATGGGTTTATCAATCGGCCAAACATAGAAACGGAACCGACACCTTCTTTACCCAGTGGACGCAAGTGCGAATACGGGGGGAACGCTAATTCAACCCACACCTTTTCGGGAGACGGAGCCCAACTTTTGTTCCTTTTATCTGACCCCCAATATGAAGTACTCGAGTATTCCCACAAGTGGCTACTAGCAGTCCACTAAGCACCAGTGCGAGTACATTGCACGGCAAAAATCGCCCGATCAAAGCCACGTTCGATAGTTTGGCACTCATCCCGACAAGTACTTTTACTCGTAGGCGCTGTGCATGGTGGTCGCCCGGAGTTTTCGATAAACAGCGGCTCTGGCAAGGGTCCCCTGTAATTCTACGGGAAAGCAAGGGATTGGTAAGTGTGGAAAAAGGGTAAACAGGGACCAGGAACCGGTACTTGTACAAACAGGCCGAGGCTGCAGAAATCATTCTGTACTCGTGTACTAAACTACAAGGTATGATAGCCTGCTGAAAGAGAAAGAGAAGGGGAGTCAAGAAAGTCTAGAAGGCACCTGCATTACAGTAAATTGTAGGCCGCATTGTGCCATATGCTCAGAAGTAGTTGTAGCCCCGGTATGTGCATGTAGCGAGCTTCCAGATCGATAGAAAACCACATTCCCTTCAGCCTTGCAATGATCACGGTAGGTGGCCCCTCCTCTCATCCAGGTATTTGCTATAGGGCTAAATCGGGCGACTGCCCCTTGCTCCCCTCATCTTCACTCAACTTCATCACGATTAAAGTAGAGCAGCACTGCCAATTTATAATTTTTGTAGTCAGCTAGCAAGCACCCACGCCCCCAAACCAAACACGACCCAACCCGGACTGTGATAGACATTGGGATTGTGACATCAAACCGTGGTCGAATATCCCCTAAAGTTAGATGGGCTGAGATGGGCCAAAAAGTCCAGAATCAAGCCACTCATACGAGTCCCGTTGACCACTGATAAGCGCCAGATTCTCAGAAGCGGGCAGTAGCCCAGCGCTTGGAGTGCAAAATTTTGTGTCGCTCCTCTGCAGTTAACTTACTCACAGTATGATACCAGTAGGAAAGGAGAATATTGTACGACGAAATCGCGCTGCTCGAGTACCGTACCATACCAACGGACACTCGGAAACGCGTGCTCTGTCAAATTTCACTCAAAACAAACGGAACCTAGGCAATCACAATAACCACGGCAAAAATACGGTAGAAGAATAGGTACAGCACAGTACTTTACATCGGTATCATAAGCTCAAGACCTTAGCTCAACGCGGTACTGTACCAAGCCAACCACCTCCCTCCCAGAATAAAAATTAAAAATCAAAAAAAAAGAACCGTCGACAACCACAGGTAGTAATCACTTATACACAGCACAAGTACGCGGTACTATTCCTCATGCAAATTCGCTCAAAGGACTGGGGGTGAGATTTCCCGGAATTCTCTCCAATGCGGTACTGTATCATACAGTACATCACTTAAACCTGCCCCTTCATGTACCGCAGCTAACTCTGCGCAGCGAGTTAGCTCCAATCAAGTACTTTATTTGCGGCTTTTTCTTTTCCCTTTCCCTTTCTTACCACTATCATACTCTTCGTACCGGTCGGTACCTCCCCACCACACACACCCCAGCCAGTTAACGTGCTCCATCCAAGTCGGTGGTCCGGGAAGGAGGGAACGAACAAAACCTTTCTCAGCTCCGGTTCGTAGCGGGGGGGAATATTATCGGTTGGCACTGTACCAATACATACGATGGCCCCCCTCCAATTTTGTCTCACACATGACTTGCGAGGAACCAAGAAGAACCGCTAACATGTACCAGGGGTCGAGAAGAAGGTGCAACACCAGTCAACACTGGTACGATGCAACCTGCCCACCGCAACGCCTCTAAATCTGGAACAACACCTATCTTTTATCCAAAAAGTTCAACATTCAAACAACTTTAAGTCTTCAGATTCAATGCCGGTATGAGAGTGAATGGAACTCGCAGTATCATAATAACTGAAAGTAATTCTGACTCGATAAATGCGAAAACCTGAGTAGAATGTAACAATGAGGTGATCATTGATCTTTGGTACGTTGGGACGATGTTGCACCATTATTGTCCAGTGCTCACGCGTTCTTACCAAAAATACCCCCGCAAGCCCAATGTTTGGCGAGGACTCTCGCAAAATATCGGCTGGCGGAGACATCCTTGGCTAAGATGGGCACCGTGCTAGTATCTCACCATGTCTCGAGCGATTGGATCGGGGGCGCTGGTCTCCACCCCGCTGTCCTATAAGTGTGCCGTCGCTCACTTGCCCCTTGTGAAGTTAGCTAAGTTATGCCCTGTTGCCCAGCCAAGTCGGAAAGCTTCCAACATCGAAGGCTGTGGACGCTGTGTGCCGCGAGGTGAATGTCTGACAATCGTAAAGCGATGCGCTGATAGATAAATACGGTTATCAACCGACCAACAGGTGCTCACTGCTCACACCATAAACGGATGGGACGAAGAGCATATGATGTTAAAAAAAAAAAAAAAAAAAAAAAAACCATGTTGCTCTGTTTTGCTCTGCCGGTACAGCACAATACTCGAGTACTCGCATTCCGTGGTGAAGATGTAAGATTTGAGAAAAATAAGAACAACAAAAAGTAAAAGTAAACGGCAGATCACAGTACTGTACCGGATTGCAGTCGCAGTCATTTGTATTAAATTTTTATTACTCGTTGGCGTCGAAGTCCGACACATTTGTATAGTAGCACAGCGAATACATCAGCCTTTCTCGCAACCTCTAACCGAGTGATAGCTGTGCCTTACCTCAGAAGTGTGGCTACCGGTACTTTACAAGTACTACTCGAGTATCATACAATCAAGCTAACCAATTTTCCACGCCCATACAATTTTCAAGGGCGCCCCTTCGAAGAAGCCACCGATCTAATGCTTCTAGCGAACTTCTTTACCAAGGGTTACAAACCCTGTTGCGAAGGGGCCCCCGGCAGACCAAAGTTGCTCAAGTACCGGTATTGTACCCCAGAAACCCACCTCCGCCTACGCAACCCCTCCCCCCCCGATTTTGAGCTCATCGTTGTCAAAGGTTCCTTCGCTCGTTTGCAGATGCGTAATTCCGTAACCAGTTCATCGTGCGTTGGGTTACTCCACTCTCACGAGCAAGAAATGGCATAATAGTATCAATGTGGGTGTGATATGCATGTATGATATAAATGGCAGGTTGCAAAAAAGAGCGTTACTTGTGAGTTCAGATCCGGCCACGAAATACCGGTATCGGAGGCCTGCATGAATTTTCCCAGATCCACGAGAACGTTTTATCCGATCTTTTTATTTATTTTTTTTCCTTCTTTTTTTCTTCTTCCTTTTCCCTCTCCCACCTTTTTTTTTTCTTCTTCCCCACTTCCCGACCCCCCCCACCCCCTGCTTTCTCGTTCCCCGTCACAGGCTCTCTGAACGAGTACGGTGCTCGTACCAGTGCGACAGTGTGGTACCGTAAGGAATAGGGACACTTGTGATTCTCCATCGGACCATCTCTGGAAGGTATCTGGGTCTGGTCTCCGGATTCGGAGCTAAAAAGTTCTCGAGAGGGGTTAGCGCTTTCCCGACACGGTATAGCTCAGCTTCTCGGGCACGTTGGGTCTTATTAACTTGTTTTCGCCAGACTCAACCCATTGTGGGCTTATGCGGCGCTGGTACTTGTGTAAGCCGGTAGCAGATCCGATGTGTTTTACGGTATTCCAGAAACCATTTTTGTGATGCCTGTGTTTGAAAATGATGCGGAAACCTTTGTGTTTTCCTAGGTCATCTCCCGGGGCTGGTGAAGGAATGGAAGGTGCTGCGCTGCCCCTGTCAATGCTAGGACGGAATTCGTAGTTCTCGTGTACAGACGTTGATGATGAGGCGGACAGGGGTACGAGTGGTCAAGGACCTACGGACTCGACTCGAGCATCTGTGTGCAGCAAGGGAATGAGTAAAGCAGCGCGAGCTCAGATGGTGTCATCAGGGGGTCCTGTCAGCAGTGATCACGCTGCTTTACTGAAATTTGTGTCACGCGCAGATATGCTCTCGGGCTATTCATACCCCGTCCGTCTCATCACTACTGGTAACATTCGAGTAATTGACAAAAGTTGCTTGTAACAAAGTACAAGTAACCTAACTTATGTCTCGGACACTAACACGGGAGGCAAAACGTTTTCCACTCGTTCACCAGTCTAGGTGGTTTTGTGCGAGTGTGTTGTTATTGTGTTTTTTTGTTTTGTTTTTCTCGGTTCGGGTTGTTACTTGTACTCCCACAGGCTTCGGTAACCTGCAACAGCAAACATGGGTTGTTGTGGTGAAATGTTTTCGGTTTCATATCCGAGATACCTTGTGCAGCTCATTTTCGAACCCACAACCGATCTCTCTTTTTTGAACCCCTGCTGTCTATCGACCATGGGAGAGCAGGACTAGGGGGTGGTTGTGGTTGTGGTGGGCGAAAGGCAGCTGGAGGGATGGGATGGATGTGAGATGGGGGGGAGATGGATGGAGGAAGGGGTCAGGAACAAGCCATGGTATGCGCAAAAACAAATTTCCGAGACATCTACTCGAGTAGTGGTTGATAAGTCGTGACGCAGGTTTTTTTTTTGTGTATTTCACTTTTCATCTGTTTTTCCCTCCACAATGAGACCGGATTTCTTAACGGCTGTGAGCTAGAAAAGAACACGGTACGATGTCGGCAACTCTACACGGTACCTGTTGCTGCCTACGTAAGGCTGTTGCGCCCATTTTCCCGGTGGATGTGATGGAGTGTACTGCATAGCACGATGCTGTAGTGCACTGTACGAGTGAGCGGTACGCGCACGAGCACTTCTACTGTGCTCAGCCAACTGTGCCGTACGTTCTTGTTGTATCCGCTACGGGGTGCCTCACTGTTACAGTATTAATTCGCTCACGCGATTTTCAGTGTTACAGCGGACCTGGAAAATCAAGAGGGCAAGAAAGTTTTCTTCGAAAGTAAAATACTGGACTTTGAGGCATCTAAGACATAGGAGGGTCTAAGTGTATGATACCGTAGGGTCAAGCAACCGCCCCAACTCGTCATCAATATAGACTTCTCCCTAATTTTAGGATCTATGGGCTGCTGGTACCCGGCTTGACCCTGAATTGGTTCTCAATTTTTGGCACGGGCCGTCTGCCTGAGTCTTGGACACTTCAAAGGTTTCCACTTTCAAAACGCTTTCCTGCCCTCTTGATTCTTCGGGTCTGCGGTGATTTTTTTTCTCTTCTTACTCGTTCCATTCTGGTATTATTCCGCGAACCATTTCGGTTCGCAGTGTATTTCCGTCTTCTCCATTTGTATGATAAATTATTTATTTTTACTGCTGAACCAAGGGGGGATGATTGAGGCTTTCACGGGCATGGTGTGTGTTGTGCCGGCTATGATAACTAGATTATTATTTCGAATTTTTTATGTTTCCTTTTTTACTCAATTTTTATTTTCCTCCGGGACAATACACCAGCCACTTCGTCTCTTCAAACATGCTCATCTGAAACTTCACGACCTGGGTTATGTCACTCTACAGGTACTTGTACGGTACTCAGCACTTGTTCCAGAAAGGAATTTTTTTTGGAATATTTAGCCTTTTTAGTTGAAAGAAGATATTGTAATTTCCTAAAAAGTTGCGAAAAAACTCGGTGGCCAAAAGTCTGCGAATCCAATCGGCCCTTGATAAGCCACCGCGAGAATCTACGGAATAGTATATCTGATCCTTTAGGGCGAAACTTTCAGTACGGCCCCCAGTGAACGCTATTGAGCGGTCAAGCTCCGAAAAAGCAAAACCTCAGGGAGATTTGGGCTCCCTTTCGGAACCTTTAGGAAATTTACAAATAAGAATCGATAGAAGAGGGGAGGGAAGAAGAAAAAAAAGCAAAGATTGCAAAGATGTCATGCGATACGTCCAATATTCGCGACTTTGCCAATTTCTCAAAGTGTTACACCCGTCTCTCGGCTTTCGGGATCCCCGAGAGGAGCGATGCAAGACCTATCAACAGAACATGAGCCCGTCGAATACCTGTTTTCGGAGATGCCTCTGGGGAATTGTAAACCCTTGCCACAATTCGCTTCTTACTGAATGGTGGGAAGGCCGGGGAAGCATTTCGCAGAGTATCATACGTAGCACAAGTACTTGGGAGGGTATGGGAACCTCGCCGACAGGGCTGCACTTACAGTATTAGTACTCAGTACCGTACTTTGACAACCGGGAGGTTTTTGTACCGGTATCGCAAGTTTGTGCCTATTGTGTGCATGACTTTCTTTTCTTCTTCGCCTTCGCCTTCTGGCGTTGGTTAACCTGTCAGCACGTGTCATACCGGCAGAGTACTCTCTGTACTGGTATGTCTAGCCTTTGTCTTGGTCAGGTTAGGGTCTGCGACTTCCTGGATAAGCTACTCGAGCAGTGCAATCTGGGAGCCGTATCATTGACATCCCCTTTTTTCCTTTCTTCTTCTTCCCCGTTTCTTCCCTTTCTTTTTAACCCCTTCCGACCCGTGGTATGCGAGAAGCAGCTGAACAAGGGTTGTGGATTTGTGCGGGCACTCAGACGTGCACTGGTTTTTTTTTTATTACCATAATATGGTACCGCATTTTGCGAAACCCCCGTCCCCGGGTACAGAACAGCGCCCCTTGCCCGCTACTGCACGAGTGCCCTTTCCTTGTCCCCCTCTACCAACGGCCGAAGCCCGAACGGCAAAGTACCCTACACCAAAGTACTCGCACTGTAATCGGCGTGAGGGGACGGGCAGCGGGGCGGGGGACAAGCAACACCCGCGAAGAGATACCGAATCCATAATGTCATAATAATAATAATATATTATTATTATTATCATTATTTAGTGCCGTACCATAGCGACTGCCCTACCGTATGCATCTTAAATGCATACCTTCCACGAGGCTAGGGGGAATGGGGAGGCCTCTTCCTGATTCAGTCCCGGTTTGAGTGAGTCCTTTAACTATCTCCCAAGTACCATATGTCGGCATATAAACAGCAGAAGTGGTATTGTACTAGGAGTCATCCTTGTCGGGGACGGTTTTTTAGATTAGGGCATCTGCATTGACGATAATTGGCAAAAATATTGTCCACGATGGAGCTTGAGAATGCACAATAGCGCCTCATCACATTTGATTAGTGATACGGTAGGTACGGTGGTGGACATAATGGACTTAGCTTCTGCCGGGCTCTCCCCAGCGAGACATTGAGGAATGTCTTGCCTGGATCTGCGGATTATGGGAGGGATCCTGGACACGCATAGAGTTGGATCCATGCTAGTTAGGCATGTTTATGCATCCACCGATGTGTCTCATTTTGTCCATCTCCACCATCTTCTATTAGAATCGTCCCTACCTAGCATAAGGCAGGCCAGGTACTCTGCATCTACCACTCGAGCATAGGAACCGAAGGCTCGCTTAGCAGAAGAACACCCTTCGATTTCCGAGATCCTATTACAGGGTCATCCTGAGCACGTTTGCGCATTTCACCACGACAACTCATCAAGATCATCCTTCTGGTTCACACATACACCTCTCTCCACGTGAGCTATTCCATCGATAATCAGGCCACAATTCTAATGGTTGAGATTCAGGTAGTGCAATTCATGGTTTTGAAGAGACACAACGGGGCTCAATGATATCTACAATACAGTACGAGTAGCTGTACATTCACTAACGGCACATGCCTGTCTTATTACTCGTATTACTTCCTTGTTTTCTGCCTTTTCTCAACAGTGCTCGGAATGTATGCGAATTGCGTCATGGTGTATTTTGGCAAGGTACTGCTAGTATCCAGTGCCCTGACGGGAATTCCGGTATCCTTTCTATCAATGCTATGATCATTGGCTGACAGGTGACCTCTGAGATTGATAGGGGCTGAAAGGAGGAAGGTTGCAAAAAAGCGAAGCCTCGGTGAATGGAAATGGCGCGAGAGCCGTCCACCGTGGGCAGAGGCTTTCCTTTCCTTTCCTTTCCTTTTCTTTTCCCTTCTTTTCTTTTCTTTTTCACGTGTGTTTTGAGCCTTACTGGAGTCTGCTCGAGTGCAGGGCATGGATTCAGCCAGGGGAACCAAAAGCTTCTTTCATAGCCGTTGGGGAATGCTTGCGCGGCCTTTTGCGGGTGCCCCACTATTCGTGCCCTCCCTTCACTTTCCCCTTTTGAACTCTTTTCCTTTCCTACCAGTGCGTGCATATTATCTTCCATCATATCATCATCATCTCCATCGCCTCCATCCGTGGCACTCTACAACGGCATCATCCACCTCCCGATTTTCCCTCATCACCTTCTCCTGGCCCCATCAGTGTAGGACTCTGGTTTCCAGTCCCTTGGGATACAGGAGAACTGGAGTCAAACCAAAGGCTCTACTACTCGTACTGTGTCAAACGCGGTGGCGTGTTTTACCGAACATCTTATAGATTACCGTAACTAACGTACCAAACAGGAGCGGCAAACCTATCCCCTCCCGGATCCTTATCTAAGGTCCTTTTGTCTCTCTTTTATTTCTCTTTCAAATCAGGTTTCCCCCACAAACCTGGTGGAGGGGGGGAAGGGGGACAATAGTGAAAAGTGATGATACGCAAGTTCCAAAAGGAATACCGCCGGGATGGCCGTACCATGACCTCACATCGAGCCTTTCGGATGTGGAATTTCGAACACCCCACCAAAGTGAAATATGCACCAGTGGAGAAAGTGTGTATCAATATATGGCATTTGGTACACATATCTGGCCTCTAACTGGTTCCTCACAAAAAAAAAAAGTCCCAAAACCTAACCCCCCCCCTCCCTTCCCATTCGGCAAACATCCGCAAATTCCCTTCAACCCGGGCTAAGGGAATAATTAATATACATTTTCAGTGACAATATCAATTCATACAGTCAAAATAGGTCACATGGTGATGCAAAGAAAACAAATTAACTCTTTTGATTTCCGCCTGCCTCGTAGCCAATTGTTTATCTCTTGGTGCCATATCGATCTTACATGTAACGGGGGGATCTTTCTTTGGAATTTATGACTGAGTAATATCGGGCAATAATTTGGCCTTTTGGGGCGAACGAGTGGTAGATAGACGTGAAGAAAATCGTGCAAAGCGGTTTCGTGCGCGCCGATGCCGCTCCTGCTCATAATCTTATGATTGCTTTGAGAGAGCAGCTCGGATGAGGTATTTTCTGCCCTTCTCATTGACCCCTCCTCGATCTTTCCTTCTCTCTTCCTCTCTGCCCAGCGGGTGTGCCAGCTCGCTTGCTACTACCATAGCCATGGAGAGAGAAAAACTGAAACACTGGTTCTTCCTCATCCCGGATGGGGGGGCTGGATAGAGTGGGGTCCAACTGTCGATGACCTTTTTTCCTCTCTTTGCCTTTCGTCTCACAGAGCAGGCCCGGACCTTGATAGGGCAGGAGTGAGGCCAAAAAAAGGGGGGGGAGACATATGATACAGACATGAGGAGCGTGAGATGGAGTCTTATTATCCTGCGGGAGCACCGTGAGTCAAAGTCATCAATGTATGAATGAGAGGGATACAAGTGGAAGGCCCAAGTTGTCGGTAGATGAAAGGGTCGGTATTTGATGCATATCCATCTACTCGAGTACTCGAGTGCGGTAACTACTACCCCATGCTCCCGAAAGTTTAACAATAAGTAATGGAATAGTAACCTGTTACCATGTCAGCGGAAAGAGGGGCTCTAATGCGGCAAAGGGTGAACTTGTTTGGATTGTTAATATCAAACAGTCTGAGCGGCCCAGGGAAATGTGATTGGCTTTACATGTCCCCTTTTTTTTCTCCGCCCTACTCCCGATACGCTTCCATCCTATCAGAGGTCATCTCATCGGGTGTACCGGTACTGTAGGTAGAACACCGGACCGGAATAAAACGCGCTCGCTCACTCGCCACCACCACTGCCACCACCAACCACAAAACAAATCGGGGCTGGCGGCCGGATTGTATATCCTACAATGGAGGCGTTAAGGCAGGACAATCGAATTAGTTGCTCAGGGGGGGCGACGGGAGCCGGGCATCTGCTGCTCTGGAGGGAGCGGTGATGGAAATGGTGGTTGAAGAGTCGATACGATACGCCGAAAGGAACAAAAGATAAATAAATAAAAAAACAGGGCACCAATCAGCACGACTGGCACAGAAAGCTCCAACACAGCTTATGCTCATTTCACGTCAACATCATCGCCAGCTCCATTGTACAGTGCAGACTGTCAGGTCGCTCTTCTCAAACTTGACCCCGTCACATCGCAGATGGTTTTATGTATCTAAACGATGATGAAACTCGTTAACCGCTGGTTGGTCCTTTATTTAGAGCGCTGCAGAAGAAGGTAAAGGTGGGTTCAAGGGAAGAAGAAAAAAAAGTGCCCAGACGTACTCACGAATCATCACTCGTGCGGGATGAACGCATTACGTCTTTCTTCCTCCGAACCCTCCTGCTGTTCATTCCACTCTTCCACTCTCCCACTCACCACAGGACCCTACATGCGCTGATGTGGTTCTCCGGCGGAACAGGTTGTTGTGCTTTATCCCCCTCCTTCGGGCTTGCCAAAAACCTTATTAACAACCCCTTTTTAGAACGACAACCTCCGGGAAGCATAGGCGGTTGCAGCAATCTTAGCTGACTAACACAAAGCATAGTGTGATTCTGGGCGGTTGCTGGTGGCAGTGGGCAGGCTGGTTACAGCAGCTCCTCGGCGCCGCTGCGTACAAAAATGTTTTTCAAAAACCTTGGTAGAACTTCGGCCAGACCCAAGGATGAAAGTGCACATCGCGTCACATTACATTGGCATACTATTTGTTTCATTTTCCCCTTCCTCTCCGTCACTTCGAGAGTGAGAAAGAGAGAAGCGGCTGACGTGTTTGGACACAGTAATAGTTTAAACTCACGCAACCTAACAAAAAACGCGTTATGGATTTTCTTTTTCTTTTTTTCCTTTCCTATTATCGGCTTCAAGAGCCAAGGGCCAAAAAACGGCATGAATCTGATTTGATCTGATTTGATCAGAACTTACGTCTCGAGTGATGGTCTGTGAATATGAATTATGAGCGTGCAGCATCATCTGTTGGGGGCTTACGCTGGTAATCTTACTTACGCCTCGCACGAATTGGGGTGCACAGGGGGGGGGGACCTGGTCGCTATCACATGGCATACGGTGGTGCAGTAACTTGATATATCATCGTTTTTATCAGGCGGTACTTTTCGTTACCATGGCTTTTTTCAATTTGCGTGACATTCAAGTTTTTGTTGGGAATCGGCCAGACCTGAGATGTGCTCAATGCAAATGCGGTTTTCCCGCTTCGTTGAATTTTGTGGAAGGGACCCTTATGTTAGGGAGTCCGATCCTTTTTAGCTTACAGTATCTACTGAACTACCGTGAAGCCATTTTAATCTAGAATTTGTTTTCTTGACGGCGAATTCTCGATCGAAGTGGATGAAAGCGATCGGACTCTACTTTTATAATACCACTGGTATGAAATTCAACTGCTAAAACGCTGTGTGCAGGCTGGATGGATACAACAGCTAGTAATAGTAACAGACGACCAGCCAAGCAGTACTGTACTCTACTCGTACAGTGCTCGGGAGTCGTTAAAAACCGGGAACTAGGGGGTGGCGATGTATAGATTATTTGATCAGATGATCATTTTTGTCTGGAAAGAAATATAATGTTATAGAAGTCAAAAACCCAGATCAGTTGCTATTGTCTCCGAATGGTCTTCCATTTCCAAGTTTGTTACCTTTTGGACCCCAGCCACCCGAACAAGGATCCCGCTAGTTTCCGATTTCGTAAGGGCCCCCCGAGTACCGTACCGTATTATTACTCGGAACGGAACAGATGTAACATTGGAGGAGCAGCACGGTGGGGGCGAAAGTGTGATTCTCTTCTCCGGGTGCCTAAGTTCGGGGATTTTAGGAGTAAGCCAAGGGCCCAAGAAGTCCTGCCGTTAACCTGCCCAGTGGAGTATCCCGGCACATGTACTGTACGTGCTCGCAAAATCAAAATCAAAAAAACTCTAATTGCATTGCGGGGGGGCCCGGAGCGCGGGGTGAGCGGGGCGGAAGGATAAAAGCAAGATACCTTTCTCCGTCCGTCCATCTCCATTCATCCACCCTCTCAACGATCACTTGATATATCGATGACAAAAACCCCGTAAACAATTCGCCCGACGGACATTGTCCTTAACAAACAAACCCAATTCCCACCATTCGGGTTCGGATTACTTTTTTTTTTCCTTTTTTTCGTTTGTTTTTCCCCCTCCACATGAGTACATAATGTTAGTACTCCACATTGAAGGGGAGAGGGGGAAAAGCCAGTCAGCACGGCCCGCAGCGGGGAACGTTCTTCACCTCCGTCCGCTCACTCAACGTGAAACTTGCACTTGATTATCGTCACTTTTGAAAGGAAAAAAAAAAAAAAAAAGTAACCACCTAGAATAATTGGACCTCATGGCAGGACGTTGTAATTGCCCCCCCCCCTGGTAAGGCTCTCCTCATTTTTCTTTTGTCCCAGCGGGGGGCTGAGGACTGGTCTTTTCTCTCCCTCTCCTTTGCTCCGTGAGCCCCCCCCTTACTCCCGAGGGGAAATTCTGGACATCTTAGCGGGGGGTCCAATTTTTTACAATTTCTATGGTGCATGAATGGGGAACTAGTGGGATTAGGGCGTCGTGAGGAATAGGATACAATAGAAGAATGAATGAGTCTCCCCGCCAATTGAACGTCTCGTTCCTACTTCGCTTTGCCGATTTTTGTGTCTGATAAGTTCTTGCACGGTACGGGTACTATACGGTTAATGGCGACAGTGCCACCGCCCCCCGATCCAAAGTACCGTAATTAACACAAATTTATAGATAATAGTTTCATAAAACGGGTGGCGGGGAATTCGGAGGTTTTTCTATTGTTTAATCCTACCAAGTGGGGAGATCAAAAGAAAATTGGAAATGGTTGATGTGAAATTAGTCTGATGAATTCGGATATTACATAATATATCTTACCTACTTTTCTAATTTTTATTTGTTATGCAAATTATTCAACGGACTGTTCAAAGTCCTCAGAGGGGCGGTAAAGTGTATTCTATATGTTGGTAACTTCACCTCCCGACTCTTTATATTAAATCGTTTAAAGGAAAACAGCAGTATCCAAGATTTATACAACTTAGATATTTTATTGTTGACTGACAGCATGTATACACCCAACCTGCTGAGGATCCCGAGCGAAAAATTCCTGTTAACCCGTGACCTCACCCTGTCAGGTCATATCGCATATCAATTCTGGAAAGGTTGGACGAATCATTTACCCCTCTCTTTTTTTTTTTTTTTTTTGCTGCAATGATTCCTTATTTTGTGGCATGAGGCTTCTTGTTTGGCTATTTGGTCACGCGAGTCCCTGATCGAAGCGTGGGGTCGTTGTTGGGTGAGATGGGGTGTTTGCTCTGTTCTCTGGGAGCGGCTCATTGGGGTTCAAGCTTTTTACAGTTCCCTCAGTTATGATACGATACAAGGTGGAGTTCGGAGGGGGGCTGTGGAATGGTGATTCGAGTGAGATTGAGTGAGTGAGTGAGTTTGGCGGAGCAGTCTTCCCATACCCACTGCAAACTGGAACGGACAGGGATCAGTAACCAAGACGGTAGTTTCTTGTTACCCTGCTTTGACCATTTTCCTTTTGCCCACTAAATCCCCCTGTTCGTCACCTAGTTTTGTCGTGGTTAAGATTGTAGGTGGTGGTGGCCGACAGCGATGACAAGGTTGTGGGATAGTCTAAGTTTTGGGGATAATGAACGAATATCGGTAGATGGAGATATATCATCTTTTTTGCTTGTGTCGTATGCTTCTCAATACTGACGCGCTAAGTTTTTTGCTGCCTTTATTGGGCAGAGGCTGACCGAGTTATTGGTTGCTGACTGATTCTTGAGGGCATCTAGATTTTATTTTGCCATATATAGATGGTCATGGAGGGTTGGGTTCTCTTGGATATTGCTTATATGGCAAGGGTTGTCTGCGATGAGTTTGGCAGAAGGATATCCGCCAGGTCGAGAGCTTTGTAGCGGGCTCTAAAGCCGTAAAGCCTGGAACAAATTGAGAATAACGCTAGGACGTCCAAAATCCCCCCCCATGGGTTGAGGGAAAAATCACGGCTGAAGGATTGGTTTTCAGTCCCCGGCCGAGACAAATAGGGGAAAAATACAACAGACTGTACTAGAAGAGGCGACTTCTAACGCCCCAGTGGGATTCTCGATCATTCAAGTTTTTACGGTACTGTACTCGTACTCGTACACCATCGTTATTGGGATAGCTATGTTTTCGGATGCTGTGATTGCGCCGGTAACCAACCACTCGGGTGTGAGCGTGGCGATCGAACACAGGGTTTAGGATCTGCCAAAGCTTCCTGCTTGTTGGAGAAGTTTCCATACCGAGCTCATTCTCTTATTTCTTGCGAGGGTAATAGCGGCTAGGCTTCTAGGATCCCTGGGTGTCCGACCACTCACGTCTACGAGTATGCCCGGGTGCCTACAATGGAAATTGGAGTTACCGGCATTTCTACTCCTGGAAACTTTATCTCCGGATATCACCCGCAACGCATTCAGCAGATCACAAACTGAGCCCTCCTCCGACAAAGCCAAAAATCGGGCCACAGTCAGGCCACAATTGGTAACAGCGCCGAGCTAAGGTTGCGGGGCTCTAACCTTTTGGACGAGCGTCATCATAGAACCTAGGCCTTTGATCCTCGAAGGCCCGTTTCACCATCTCATGGGCAACACTTTTTCATGTACCGCACGCGCCTAAGCACAATAGGTGGTTATCCACACACTGTAACTCAAGGTATTGTACGGTGTGGATGCTGTATTACGCTGGGCTATGGAATCACGGCTCGCAGTTGATTCCGGACCCACTCGGTGGGAATGCCGGTTGGCTGTCGTGTTTCTGAAGGAGCACAAAGCCGGCACTATATCTTATCTTGGGGGCTACAGCTCAGCTTACTTTTGGCCGAGCGATCGAGAGGGGGCTGTGCTTCTTTGATTCAAGCCCCAAAAAGGGTTCTGCACGAGATCGCTGGTCGAGTGATCTCTGATGATTTGCTGGCTGTTTACCAGTCAATTCTTTTCTTATTAGTATGATACTGCACAACGAAATGCCAACCGTAGCGATCCGGAGGACCTAGTTAGATCTGATACGCTCCCGCCTTCCCATTGCCCTATCCTCTACGACTTTCCAACAACAGAGCATACCTGGAAGGCCCGGCGGAATGGGCGGGAAAAACTAGAAGATTAGAAACATAGTCAACAACAAATATCTGGCTCTGAAGAGAATAAAATAAAGCCTCCTGCGAGATCTTCACATTATCTGGGGATGGGTGTTGTTGGGCTCCGGGCTCAAGAAAGACCGGCTGAGAATAGTGTAGATTGTTTCCACCTTGCTTGGGATATCAATGATCGGCACTTTAGTATCGGTACCTGAACACTTCTCTGCGTTTTCGTGGCATGGCATGTGTTATGTATGGGGCTGGGATCTGACACCTTCTAAGATCTCTCCCTTTGAGGAGGGGGACTTTATCCTCTCGGATGTGAGAGTGTGGCGGTTTAGATGTATAGCAGTGCGGAAACGATTTTGGAAGGCATCCCAGGGTGGCTCGGGAGAGGTATGATAGATATACCTCCGATGTAATATTTGAAATGGGTGTTATTAGAGGAGGCTCTCTATAATGCTGTTGTGAATGGCATCGCGACGCCCTCACGAAAATTTCTTCAATAATTATAGTAGTCTTTAAGTGCGGCAGTAATGGTTGAGCTCGTGTTATCAGAAACAAGAAACTCTTGTCATCGATGACTGCCCAAGATTACACCCCTAGGATTGCCATCTATGACAGTAATTGTATTCGCAAAATTTAATACGAAACACAGCAAGGAAAGCTTCTCCCTGGACTGTCTTAACTTCTGAGTGACCAAATTCTTCTTTCGCTCCTAGAATTGGTTTTGCACTCTTAGTTGGTTTGACCGCTATCTTGTGAGTGGCTCAATATCTTATGTCCTTGAGCGCCGTATTTCAGCCACTCACAGGTATAGGAAAGACCTACTATGTATCACACTGTCCTCGGATAAACCAAATGTACTTGAATCCGGCAATAGGTGTCTGAAAATACGGCCACTGTTACATGGCTAGTAGACCGTCGGGAAAAAAAATAGAGGAAGAGGCCCTGTCTCGTTTTCAGATACTGTACTTTATTCCGGATACAGGTATGTCTGGACCATCCACTCAAGATACCGCATGCTTACAACCTAAAACTACACTCTATCCCATGCTCGCCGCGCGCCAATCCCCGTCACCCGCCGGAAACACTTGAAAAGGAGGAGGAGGTAAGCAGGGGGGAAAGGAGAATTTACGTGTGAAACAGCTGAATGAGGGAGCACCTGTGGGAACAACACCGACGCTCGAGGTCTTGAGTGGATCTTACTGGGTTTTCCGTACCGTACTATCATACTACAGTATAGTATCCTGGGGTAACCTAAAGAAAGCGCGGGCCGCCGGCGGCGAAGCATTCGGGTAAATTCTGGGAAAGTACTGTAAAGGAGTGTTCGCTTTAGCTGAGGTAAGGTGATTTTTTGCATGTGGCTTTGGTGAGCGACTGAACCATTATCTTGTTTCACGATTTCTATTTAGTCTGGAGCCGTTTACCAGAAGTAGAACTCCTGATATTACCCGTTCAAAACTTGTTCTCAAGCAGTTTGTGTTGACCACAAAAGAGGCAGCCGGGCGATACAAACCGGTGGCTAATCCTGAGTTTCTTTTGATGTTCTTGACGGATGCCCTCCGGGATACGGTACCTACGAAGGTAAGAAGGAGTGGTTACAACATAGAAGCTAGTGGCGTGGTTTTAATATAACCCTTTCTGCTTTGCCGGTAAGCGGCGCCTTGGATTGGCAGCATAGCATGTGTTAGAATTCAGTCTACTCGTGGGGCTATCAAAGCCAGGAGTAAAGCAGACCAAGATCTCGTATGTGAGTGATAGTCTCTGATCGATGGCTTCCTTCGGGTAGCAAGACTTGCGATATTAAACCTGCTCCGCCAGCGAAAACCACTGACCAAAATCTACTATGATATGATACGCCCAGTCTAACTCTACATTACTATATTCACTGCGAAAAAGGAAACATCTCCCAGCACTCTAACAAAGCGCCATCTTGGGGAGCTCGATCGAACCTCATTGAGTTGTGCGCGTGGGATCTTTCGCAACCGCAAGTAGCTGTGCCCTTCCGTGAAACCCAATCTTCAATCCCATTTGTATTGCTCTCGGCGGCCCCGCAATATGATACATCATTCTCGGTCAAACCGCATCTCACCCTAAATCCGGTACCAGAGTTCGTGCCGTTTTTCTGAAACCTGCACGCGCCGGACCATTTTCCCTAGACGGACTTATCCAACTGATCGGGATACCGCAGCAACTTTTTTTCCTAATAGGTGGGTACCGAGCAGACTGGATCCTTACCGGGGAATCCCGCGGGCCGCTCCGACGCACGAATAAGTAAGCCGGCTGGTTCTTGGTAAAGTGATTCTTTCTGCACGGGCCGTTTTCAGATTTTTTTATGTCCGTGCCTGTTTCTACGGTATCAGCACATGCTGGAGACACCGGTATGCCCTTGGCGGGATTTGTGAGGGTAAGGATGGATTTATGCTGTATTCGTTACGTACGATTCCGTCTTGTCGTGGGGAGTGTTTTTTCTTTTTTTCTTCTTGTCTTTCTTTATTTCTTCTGGGTTGAGGATATTGATATGAGGTGTCAATTTTGGGCTTGTTTGTATCATAATTGAGCGGTTTTGTCATTCTTGCTACTGAATGTATGGGAGTGCGATGGGTTGGAGGATTAGTCAAGGGTTTGAGGTGGGGTTTGAAGTGGGGTTTGGTCGCAATTAGTGAAGTTGTTTTATGCCCTGATTGAGGTTGGATTGTATCATAGTGGAGGTATCATACTTGAAAGTTGTTCGCAGCTCTTGTACAGTGCAGTACCGTAATGTATGTTGGAGGAACCATTAAATGATTCTGTTCCGGGAAGTTTAAGTCTTTTATGGTATTGGGACTGGTGTACTTCTCAGTAGCGTTGCTGTGTGAGTATCTTCAAGATCGTGGGTCCATGATCCTATGACTGGCCATCGTTATTATAACCTTGCGGTGCCTGGTTGAGTCCCCAGTTGTGTGAGGTGTCGCATACCAGGAGTATATCTTTGGTGGTTCGGGGGCGTGGGATGAGTGTAGGTATGATTTCTGAGAAATCGGTTTAGAAGTCGAGTAGCTTACCGGTACTCGGTTCGACTAGATTTGAGGTTCGCCGCGAGTTCGATTGAACCCCTCTATCGGGGGTCGGACCGATTGGTCGACGGTTTGGTACTATTCCCCTGAACCTGCAAAAGTTGATACAGCAGTCGACCCACGTCACTAGAACCAACCCCTTCCCAACAAATCCTGCTATGTGGGCCATCTAGTCCTGGAAACTTTTACGGCCGGTCGAGATTTAACCACCAACAGCCACAAATACGGTTCCTGTTTAGGCTGCCTCACAATCCACTTATACACACCCTTTTACCCAAATGCTACTATCATAACCAGTCACTCGGCAGATCAAGCACAAGTTAATCTTACATACGGTGGCTTTTCATTTTTTTCTTTCTTCCTCAACTGAAAACGATTTTCTCGACTCGGAATTATCCCAATAGGCTTGATTCCATTCATGCGGTGCACTAGTGGGATGCGAGATAGGCAAAGGGTTCATGAGATAGCGCGCCCTACAAATATAATTACGCGCTGTAGGACAGACAGCGATGGATTTGAGCAGGGGACCAATATGACCACTTCCACAAAATTTAGAAGGCTACTTAGCAAATATGGCCTGCGCCTACTCGATAGTACTGTACAAAATCATTAACAAGGACACTAATCAATCCCGTTATCACGGAAACTTGGTTTAGTTAGTGATTTTATGTCCACTGCTTTAAGTCTGTTTACACATGAATACCGGTAGTGGAGGAAGCACTAGGTTGAGGCGCACAAGTAATAAGGTTTTCCGGAAATAGCTACCATTTGTCATAGTCTATTGAACTTACAATAGGAAACATGATTCGGAATGCCTGATGTCTCAGTAACTAAGAATTTGGATCCAACCGTGTCACATTAAGTGGCAATAGCTTAGGATCTTGCCGTTCAGGTTTGGGGGTAGTTTTTGCTTTCTTTTCCGTCCGTTATATATATGTCTTCACCGTACCGAAGACTTCCTACTATTATAAATATTAGGTAGGACATTCCTTAAAAATATTAGGGCACTAGGCCCGGAATTTACTCCAGGAGCCAACACACGGATGAACCCCTTTTGCTATTGTCCAATGTCATGACGGGATAGCTCGCGCGAAGTACTAGGGGATAGGTGCTCCGTTACTATTCCAAGTGCATGATACTTAATGCGGATTCTTATTATACATACTGGTAGCGGACTAGAGCCCTTACCAAGCTTGGTATATGGGGTACTTCCGGGAGATAACTTTTTCGTCACGGGGAGCTCCCAAGTAGCCTAGTAATTGGGGCTATGTAAGAGAGAGGGGCTTCCGAAGCGGGAGTCCCCTTTCCGGTTTTGTCTCTTGACTCCTTTTTGCCGTTGTTGCTGTAGTTGTACTAGGGGACTTGTATTCACATCTGGTACTAGGCTTGGAAAGAGCGGTCTTTAGGAAGGTGGATCTTTTAGATGTATTTTTATCTATTTTCTTTTGAGTGGGGATTTCGGTGAAGTTGGATATAGACCACACATCGCGAAGCCTATAGAACTTTTTACCCTGGGTTACCGGGCCACTAGTTAGTAGCGGGCCTCATACTTAGGTGACATATGAGGTTTGGATACCGAATTACCTGGCGAGAACCGTCAGCCGCTAGTACGTTAAAACAAGCAACGGCGGAGGGGAAATTTACAATTGTGTCAAATTCGGCTCCAGGTTTAGTCCTGAGTCAAGATATGGAATTGGATTGCAATTTTGAGACAAAGCAAGGATAAAAATCTCATCTGAAGGTATAATACTAGCGCCTAACGATTCTCGCTAGTTAATGGGGTAGAAGCAATTACCCATGTGTGACCCGTACGGGACTAGATAGACATAGCGTTGGAGACATACTACACTAGAAACGGATGGTTCTTTCTTATCTACAATCACATACCGGTAACATTATACATTGGGGCCAAGCTCCTATTGTTCAAAGCTATAGTACTTGAGTTCGGGGTTTCTTGAGAAAACTTTTTAATATTGATAATATTATGTAATTGGGATAATCGACACTCTTGAGCCCTCACTGAAATAGTGTCGTGATGGAGGTCATGGCACTCCCGGGTACCTTTGTCTCCTGAAAATACCACAGCATTTGAGGGGTGCTCGGTTGAAATAGGACATGTTTCATTTTCAACAACATTTAGAAACCCTGAAGCCTAATCCTATAAGCACATTTATCGACAAAATCCTATGATAATAATATTATGAAACCTTTCTCGCAGAGAATTTAGGCTCCTCGCCTCTACTGTTGTGTATCTGCTGACATTCTACTTATTTTTTTATTTTCATTTCGTGCATTCACAGTTGCGAGGACCTACTAAGCCCAGTGCTATCCTTTCTGTTTTTATATTTTTTTATATTTTTTATATGGTCTTTGTGGACGCGTCGCCTGTTATGATATGCTGTGCTATACCCGGCCTTGCGTTTGCCTTACCTTCTATACAATATCCCGAAACTTTAACCGTTCGTGCGGGGAAGAAAAGAATCCAACTGCCCTTGCCTTTTATTTGAAAAGCGAGTGATAAGCAGTGCAAAAGTTTGGCAAAATGGTATCAAGCGATTGTTTAGAATCGCCCTAGGATAAGCTAGACGGCTAATCCCTTGCCTTATTGACGAGCTGTATAGGAAGCCATGGCAGAATCCGGTGAGGGCACGGTGTATGGTATCGGAGTCGTAGTGACAGGACTAGTTTCCAAAGACATATCTGTGTGCCTAACGGAGATTAAGAGAGAATAGTGCAGGGTGATGTGTATTGGCAGGTGGAGATTTGCCCCGCTGGATTTTCCCTGGGGCGATCTAGCGAGGCGATCCTCAACCACGGCTGTAATACGAGTACCCGAGTATTTTGCGTCACCTGCAAGGGTTGGCTGGCATGTGTTTGATGATTAGAGTGACGTATCATGAGTGGCTTTAGGGTTGAAATTTTTTCCCCCCTAAAGGAAGAAAAAACTTCTGATATTCAGTCGAGCGGGGAGTGCAAGTTACTTGCTTCCTGCCCTGTTGGAAATTACGTTATTCCTTTCCTATCCGGTGATGTGGCTATGTTGGTCATGTGACACAA
>QLOI01001157.1:0-60068 GCA_003313605.1 Tuber umbilicatum
CCCGTGATGAGACACTTAAGTCATTGGCATACACAGGCGCTACCTGTAGCCACTGACGATAAACACCTCAATCAAGACAAGACTACTACGATCTAGAGCTCGCTAACAACCTCCAGATATCTTATAGTCTTTCGGAGACATACGGGAGTCGAAGGTCTACCACTTAACTGGAGGCCTCCAGGACTTCCGGTATACCTTACGTACCTACCACCATAGGCTTATAAGGATCAGTGGTGTGTGCACTCGAGAATCACTTCTCGTGTAACCATTCGATCGCCCCATGCACCCTCATATATCCTGCGAACAGCTTCCAGTCGGAAGGACGGCGACAACGTATATGATATTACGCCGCCGTCCTCAATCATAGGCTTTTACTAGTAAGCCAGCAACTTCCCTACAGTTGGCCCATGACGCGTTGTCTGTACATCGGGGCCAGAGGGGGGTGTTGGGCTCAGATTTTTCAATGTTTGCCGAAGGCATGATTTTCTCCGGTTCATAGTCCAACAACGGATTACCCGATTGAGCCCAGATTCGAACCTCCTATATAATCTTGCGTAACAAATAATCCTATGACTTTTCCCGAAACTTCGCGTAACCTTTTACGCTCAAGGTAGGGTAACTCCTATACAAAAGTAGGGTAACCTGTTTACCAAGGTAGGGTAACTATACTCCCTAAGGTAGGGTAACTACCTGCCTTAGGTAGGGTAACTCGCCGGAACTCGCGGAGACCTTCCGAACTCGCAGCGTAGACTTCCCTACCTACCCGGTATACTTTTCCTCGTTCGCAGTCTAAGCATTACCATTTGCTTAGTCCACATGGTAACCCTTTGATAGAGTTTCCTGACTAGCCTAACCGTAACCCTCCCCGGCTCCGGCATGGGATAAGACTAAGTCTACTGTAAGATCCAGCAGGGTCGTTACACTTGGTCTGATTTTTCCCTGCCGTAACATTTCATCCAAGTATTTCCTCAGCTCTTTTAGTTGCATAGCTGACAACGGATAAATAGAACCCCATGGAGATTCTCCTTCCTCCTTGATTCTAATTGTGTGATGCCATTTCCTCTGTGGGGGCATTCATGTTGCAACTTCATTCTCAAATAGTTGGACATACTCGTGGTAGTATTTCAGAATTTTGTATAATATTGTCTCGACTGGCTTGTCCTTGCACTGTATGCAACTAATAATTCGTGCCCATTTATCAAAGACCACCGTTTCGTCATATTCCCACATATCTCCCAATTCTTCATCCACTTGGTGGTTTAAACACGAGTTCTCAGAGAGATACCATTTTTCTGGGTTTCCGATATTTACCAAGTGGTGTTCCTTACGCCAACCAAACCCAATAATTTGGTCATAGTTACCGGCATTTGCAATTTCGCAAGAAATGTCTGATTGACGAGAGTTTGTTCCGATCTCTAATAATGGTAGACATGTGAAATGCTTTCTGCTACTCGTGGTAGTGGAACCATCAAAGCCCAAGATTTTGGTAGGGGTTTGTCTCGTTTTGTAGGAAATATCATATCCTCGTATGAGGCGATCATTGATTAGGAAGATATTTGATCCAGAATCTAATAACACACAAATCTGGATTCTTTTCCCTTCCGTCTCGATGTAGGCTATGCCTTCCAAGCAATTGTATCTTTTGGGCCAAGGTATCTTTGCTTTCTTGCGTACCTCGACGAATGTATCAGCTTTTCGTTTTTTTGTCATTTTTGTGGATGTTTGAGACCATGCCTGCATAGTCTCGGTCAATTAGACCTCCTCAGCCAAGCTAATTCCGCCAGCGTTTTCTCAATGGGACAATTTTACCCTTGTTCTTTGGCGTTTCACCAACTGTCGAGGAGAGAGCGAGCAGTTCTCGGGTTGTGTGCTCTTTTTTCCATTCATAATTTCATTTTTTAGGTCATCAGGCGGCCCACTACTAGAGGTCTTTACCCCTCGACGAAGGGTTTCCTCCCATCCTGCTTTTACAACCTGCAGGTCCTTTCTAGGGGGTATCCACGATCATCCAAATAGGTACATGGTATTATTATCGAGTTCATAGGGCTGGCCAATTACCATGTTCTATCCTCCCCACGCTTGTTCTCCACCCTCATGTCATGAGATCATATCCGTTACAGAATTCATATTTCATTACCTGCAAATCAATTCAAGAGAGACTGTATCTCGAGAAGCGGGTCTAGAGCCTTGTCTCCAGCGCATCTGGTATAAGCCGGTAAGAATAAAAGCTCCTGAGCGAGGTATGCCTCGTCACTCCCAAGGGTCATCTCTCTCGCCCCTACTGACTCCCCCTCGTATGATTTCTTCTGACTTCGTTTCAATCCCCAGTTGGTCCTTATCAAAGACCTTCAAGTTTCCGGAACACATGTCCGACTACCATTATTTGCTTCCCCAGTTGATGTGTCAGGGGTCCTTACCACCGGTGGATGGGAGAGGTTTTCCGCGGTTTTCCTTGGTTCTCGTTTCTTCAATTCCTATAAACATGCGTGCCCATTTAGTACCAGTCATATAGGCTACCCGATCTCCATCGCAGTCGGTGCCAAATTCTGTTAATCCTCCATTTCATGATCTGAAAGATTTTCCCATACTCTAGTGAGCCTTTCTACCTGTGCAACTTGTGCTTGTAGAGGGGATGGTCGGTTTCTATTAACCGGATTTACTCTTGAACTTCCTTTATTGCGTTGGCGGTCATTTCGATCCTCCTTGTGGGTTCCTTTCCAAGGAGCCCATTGGATTGCCGCTACTACTGCATCTCTCTGAGAAGTCTTCCATTTGTGGTTTGTCAGACAACATCGTGTACATCCCATATCGCGTTTTCTGGGGTCGATGAGGTTGTGAGCAATGCCTTTATGTTTTTCTTCCCATTTCGATGGCTTGGCTGTTTTATCGGATTTATTCGACGTTGAGGTCCTACCTTCTCGTTTTGCGGCCTTAAATGCTGCTCATTCAGCCTTTGTGTACTGCTTTCGTTTCTTGGTTGGTTTATCTCCACCTTTTTCTTCTTTGCAGTTTTTTCATTTTGTTGATTTGACTTGGCTAGACTGTTCGCGGATAGAAACTCGTTGATCTAGTTTCGATTCCTCGTAAGATTCTCCACTAGTTCTTAGTGCTTCAAACCATTCTGCATCAATGTCATACTTGTTTAAGGACAGGCTTTCCAGTGTAGGTGGGGGAACTTTTTCTTCCAACTTTTTTCACCACGCAATACCGCCTAGTTGGACCTTGATATTATGATTTTCCATTTTCAATAAGAGGGTGGAAATCTTCTCCACATATTTAACCCTATCCATATCTCGCAAAGCTTCTCACTCCTCTGCAGTACTAGCGTAACAGTTGGTAATTTCCTGACAGAAGCGTTGCCAGAGAATGAGCCCTTCTACTTTTTCGTGGCCTAATTCACCTGTAGTGGCGCATCGATGCCAGTTTCTGAAGTGCACAAGATTCTCCCCTTTGGTCCAACTAATTGCATAGGGTATCCTATGCATGTGCATTTCCCAATTTTGCGGGTTTCGTCTGAAATAGTGTTTTCATTGGAGTAACCATGTCTTCACGTTTTGGTAATGCTTTGCCTCGAATATCTGTAGTGGTGTGGAATCTTGCTTTTTTGCTCCAACCAATCCCTAGCTAACCGCGTCGATGAGTAGTTGCATTCGTTTGAAGTCCCGGTCTTCTTGTAGTGTCATTCCACGCCCAGCGCGATGCTTTCTCTGTTTCCACCTCCGTTGTTTCTCATCAGGGTCGTCATAGCTTCCATTGTTCGAGAAACTGCTTGATGAACTATTATTGTCGTCATCATCATCATTGAGATGTCCAGGCCTATCCCTTGGTCCTTCTGGTGGTCCCTTTCCACCGCCACTAGGCCCTGCGGCCGTTTCTTGCCTCTCAGGGGCCTTTCCTTTTCCTTTCTGATTTTCTTGAGAGTTTTGGCTTTCTTTAGGTGCAGGCCTTTGAGGTCGATTTCTCTCTCCTCCATCTGCATTTGCTGGTCGTTTGTTGACTTGGGCGGTAAAGACTTCCAGTTGTTCCATTAGTTCGTGGATTTCTGCATCCTTGCAAGCTTCAAATTGTCTGTTGACCCTCTGGTTTCTTGCTATTTGGGCTTCAACATCCGTAGTCGCCTCCTTTTGTGCTGCTAATTCCCTTACTAATTCATCACGGTGTAACTGTAAGGTTTTGACTTCCTGTTCCAGCAAACGGTCTCGTGCAAAGGATTGTGCGTCAGTGTTTCCTATGTTGGTATGTAACTGTTGACTGACTTCCTGTTGTCTTTCTTGTTGTTGACGAATTTTTTCTGCTTCTGTTACTGTCCTTAGTTCTGCATGGTCCCATGCTTTACCAGTGCCGAGGTGACCGTACTAAGGTTTTTCTGGAGATTTTCCAATTCTTCGTTGACTAGTTCTTCCCCTTCTTTTACCCATGTTCTAACCTCTTCAAGGTCTCCGACTAAGCATTGTTAGAAGTTTGACAAGGCATCAAAGGCGATGTGCTGTCAATCTTGTGTTTCCTTTGCAGTTCAATCGATATGTCCTATAACCGAGTCCAGTTCTGTTAAGAAATCTCGAGCTGTACGGCAGGCCTTATGCTGAAGTCCCAGCAGTGGAGTTGAATATCTTTCGAGGAATCCAAGCGACTCTTTCGATGGTCCTTCTGGTGTTGGATGCAACAACCCCCTGATCTTGTATTGTGATCGTCTTTTATTGACTCTCGAAGGAGGCCTGCCCACCGGTGTTCTACTTCAACTGGAAACACAGCATCCAAGGATGAATTATGGTTCTGAAGTTGTGGTTGAAACTTGGTCAACTCCTTCGTCATCCACGCGTACTTCCATGATTTTGTCTTCTCCTGTTAACCTTACTGTCATATCTGCGTATGTTTCAGAAATTGGGTTTGAATCATCAACTTTGCGGTAGAGTAGTAATCGTTCAGTTTTCCAACCGTCCTTGACAGTCTTATCACGTATAACCTTGATTGTGGAAGAATCTATTCCATGGTCCTTGATACTTTAGCATATCCGTTGTAAGTGATATCGTAATTTTTCCCCAACATTGTTTCACCAGCCACGAAGAGCTCTTCGGGAAGGTGGGGCTGGGTTGACCTTGTCGTCAAAATATATGATTATTTCACCGAAGGGATGACTCCAGATAAATTTGTTCTGGGACTGCTTAGTCTGATATGCCACTCTACGTTCCACAATTCTGGGTTTTCGGTACTGGCGTCTTGGTACTGAAGTTTCGCGAGCACAAGCTAAGGAAATG
The DNA here is from genome assembly GCA_003313605.1 of Tuber umbilicatum. Classification (NCBI taxonomy): domain Eukaryota; kingdom Fungi; phylum Ascomycota; class Pezizomycetes; order Pezizales; family Tuberaceae; genus Tuber; species Tuber umbilicatum. The sequence continues at coordinate 5,256 of QLOI01001157.1, forward strand.
CTTCCTTGCGTGTTAGGTTCGAAATAGCCGGTTTCGTCCTAATTTTCGGGGGTGGTCAAGTACCCAGGGAGTGGTTCAGGTAGCTCGTGTATAGTTAACTTGTCTTCTAAAATAAAGAACTAGTAGAAACAGGTAGTAATAGCAAGAATGGTCAAGATCATTTGACACAATTGTGTCGATGTGCCTTGGTAACAGAGAGAAGATCAATGTAGTGTTACGGGTAACCAACTCAGAACTCGGTAGAGTATGGTTAAGCGTTAAGATTCTTCGTTAAGAGAGTAATGTCAGGAAGGCATTGTAATAATACTTGCTAATACTCAGTTCGCTAAAACTACTAGAAGTATGAAGTATAGATAACAACTGGTTATATTGATAAGATCTCTTCTCCGTTGCTGTCGTGTCTAATAGCTGGGGAGGAACTCTTATATTTATATTCCAAGTGAGTTTCCGTGGCCAGTACATCTACTACCTACACTAACTAAGTACCTCCACAACGACTACCACCTTTTTGTCTTATCAATCCTGAGTGCGAACACCCGTAGACCCTGAATACTTCCCCGCTTCTGGTCATTCGGCTTATTGTAACTCCGTCTTCCTGAGGGTGTGTAAGACTGCACCAGTCGGAAGTTAACGATATCTTCCCCATATGAACTTAGTCTCAATATGTCGCCCAAATGCAAACCTACCACTCGTTCCTCTGCTACTGGGGTGATCAGTCTCAATATCAGACAACGGTAACAACACAGGGACATGACTGCATTATCTTCAAGTAGAGTTGGTAGGCTTAATGCTCCATCGCCTGTTTGATTTGCCTAGCAAGATGACCTTGCAGCTACATCTCCTCAACTCTCGTTCGTTCTCAGACCTATGACTATTTCTAGTCAGTTTATGTGAAGCATTACTATTTCCTGATTCGGTAGGCTTTTATACTCTCCCGGGTACCCTATGTATTATATACTGGATTCCAGCTGTATGAGCAGTGCGCACTACCCTTCTCGTATATCCTGTGAAAAGCTTCTGATTGGATGGGCGGCGATGACGTATACGGTGTTACGTGAAGGCTGACAATTCCACAATTCTTGCTGGTAACTAGCAACTTCGTACCGGGCTCCAGGCGACGTCCGGGCCCTTTATTGGGGCCAGAATGGTGTGTTGGAATTGCATATGCCTAACAGGTAGGTTGTAAGGCATACCAGAAGCCCGGGAGGCCTCCGGAGTGTTGGGAGACCTTCAACCTCTATATGCTCTCAAAAGATTGTAAGGTGTCTGGAGGTTGTTAGCGAACTCCAGATCATAACAGTCTTGTCTTGGTAGACGTACTTAAAATCAGTGGCTACGGGTAGCGCACGTACAAGTCAATGACTTAAATGCCTTATCACAGGAGTCCATAGACTAAGCAATAGTGTCGAAGACAGTAGAAGACAATAGACTTGCAGAACGCATTAGCACCATTGAATGGTAGTCTACAGGACTTGTATAGACGAATACGTATGGGACAGTTAGTTCAATATTGGACCAGCTTATCAGTAACCTGTTGGTTCGCCACTAAGAGGACAATGATGTGAAGAGTTTTCTCCTGCAGCCGGATGTATGTATCAAGATGCTGCATGAACACTTCATGCCAGATAAATGACTAGCAGAACCAGCTGACATACGGAAGGATGTTAGCCTGGGGCCCAGAGGAGATGGGCATGCTCGTGACTGTAGTGAGCTTAGGAGTGATGGAGAGGAGCTGGCAATATAATTCTACTTAACTATATGCGAGACCACTTCTCCTAAGACGATCAACTATCCTCTCGAGAACCTATTGAGTCAAGCTGGGGCTTAATGATATTAAGTTTCCCCGTTAAGGTTTTCTCTTTTACATATTTGTTCTTTACTTGCGTACCAAGAAGGCTTTAGAACGGCCGCATCCTTGGGATCCATCTTCCCACAGACAGCCCCCATTACATAACGACCCTGCTGGATCTTACAGCAGACTTAGTTTTATCCCATGCCAGAACCTGAAAGAGTTACGGTTAGACTAGTCGAGTAACTCTATCCAGAGTTACCATGTAGACTAAGCAAGTGGTAATACTTAGACCGTGAACCGGAGAGGTATACCAGATAAGTGGAGAAAGTCTATGATGTGGTTTCCGAAGGCGTCTGAGAGCACCGGCGAGTTACCCTTCCTTGAGTGCAAATGGTTACGCTAAGTTCCCAAAGAAACCATAGGAATGTATATTACACAAGATTATGTAGTAAGTTCGAATCTGGGCTCAATTGGGTAATCTGTTGTTGAGATATAAACTAATGAAATGCTAGCCTGTGGCGACTATTAGAATATATGAGCTCAATACCACTCTCTGGCCTCGATGTATAAACAATGCGTGATGGGCTAACAGAAGAGTAGTTGCTAGTTTACTAGTCAAAGCCTATAATTGAAGACTGCGATATATAACTGGATATGTTGTCATTGTCCAGTCGACAAGAAGCAGTTCACAGGATATATTATAGAGCATGGAGTGATCAAACAGTTACACGAAAGATTATTCTTGAGTGTATATGCCACTGATACTTAGAAGCCTACTGGGGTAACTAGGTAGGGTATATCAGAAGCTGGAAGTCCACCAGGTAGGTGGTAGACCTTTGACTTCCGTTTGCTCCTGAAAGGCTGTAAGATGTCTGGAGGTTGTTAGCGAACCCTAGATTGTAGTAATCTTGTCTTGGTAAACATACTTAACGTCAGTGGCTGCAGGTTGTGCCCATACAAGCAAATGGCTTAAGTATCTCACCACGGAAGTCTGTAGACCAACCTATTGGATCCAAGACAGTAGAAGACAAGAGACTTGCATAGCGTAGTGATACCGTTGCATGGTAGTTTATGGGACTTGCATAGACGAACACATATTGGACAGTGAGTTCGGTATTATACTAGGTTATCATTGTCCAGTTAGTTCGCTACTAATAGGACAAAGATGTGAAGAGTTTTCTCCTGCCGCCGTATGTATTAGGATGCTACATGACCACTTCATGGCGGATAATGAACTAGCAGAACTGCCTGACATTTGGTCGAATGTTAGCCTGGGGCCCAAAGGAGATGGACATGCTCGCGATCGTCGTGAGCTTAGGAGTGATGGAGAGGAGCTGGCAATATATGATTCTACTTAAGTATATGCGAGATCTCTTCTCCTAAGATGATCAACTATCCTCCCCAGAACATATTGAGTAAAGCTGCGGCTTAACGAGATGAAGTTTCTCTATTAAGGTTTGCTCTTTTACATATTTGTTCTTGATTTTACGTATGAAGAAAGCTTTGGTAGGGTCGCATCCTTGGGATCCATCTTCCCGCAGGGAGCCCTTGTTACAGATAGTTTTAGCAGTGGTTAAAGAAGTACCCTCATCTTTACCCAATTAAGACTAAACCAAATGCACGTGCCCATGTTTTAACTTACAGTAAAGAAGACCTTAAACTGTTTTTTACTGAGTATCAGAATACTCTGGAAAAATATGGCATTAAGTGAGTCAAGTATATATTCAATATGGATGAATCTGGTATCAGAATTGGACGCCCCACAGGGGAAATTGTTATTGTTCCTACAGATATAAAGGAACTCTATACTTGTAATTGGTAGATAACTCAGGACTCACTAGAGTATATCTAGGGGTTTAGGTATCAATAACAGAGTGATGTCAGGAAGGCTTTGTAATAGTAATAAGAATCGACTAGTAATATAACTTGTTATATTGATAAGGTCTCTTCTCTGTTGCTTGTTTTTTCTCTAATAGCTGAAGAGGACTCTAGTATTTACATCCCGTGCAAGTTCTGCAGCTAGTACATCTAATCCTCCTACTAACTAAGTATCTTCCAATCAACCGCTTCAATAATATCCTCTCCGGTCTAAGTTTGAACACTCATAGACCTTGGCATTATTTCTCCACTTGGTCTTAGGGCTAAGATTAACTTCTCCTTCCTGGAGGTGTCATAAACTCTCCCAGTTGAAAGCTATTGATGCCCTTGCCATATGAACTTAGTCTGGATTATGCCACCCTATTGCCAATCCTTCTAGTCGTTCCTTTATATTGAAGTTATCAGCTCCAAAATTAAACATTGGTGACTAACTCATAGGTATGACTGTGTTGTCTTTACAAGAGTAGGTAGGTTTAATGCTCCATTGCTTTCCTGATTGCCTAGCAAGAATCTTCTTACAGCTACATCTCTTTAACTCCTGCCCGAGTAGAATGTGTTCTCTCATTTATGCAGTGTCATGATAAGAGTGGCTTAATTGCCTCATAAGTTCCGAATCAACCACTCAATTCTATTCGTTTGTCTTCCCCCACGCAGGCGAGGGTCCTGTCTATTTAAGTAGGCCAAATGCGCGTGGTCGGCTTCTGTGTTTGATCATGCGATAGCTAGTCAAACCTATGACCCTTATATGGGTATGCCTAACAATACTGGTAGTGCTGAAAATTGCAAATCTTTTACTATAATGGAAATCATTTGTCCTGATGGAAGTCCACCAATTCCACCAGTTGTTATCTGCCCTGGTGAGAAGATTATGGAACGTCGGATTCATAATAATCTTACAGGCAGAGGTAATTACAGTTTCACAAACTGGTTACACAAACGAAGGCATTGCTCTCTCTTGGCTTAATCACTGTATTAAGCATGTCGGTACTGGTCCTGAGGCACACAGGAAGATCTTTCTTCTGGATGGTAATGATACTCATTGCAATAATAACTTGGTTATCAAATGTCATGACAACCACATTGTTCTCTTCCAGCTTCCCTTCCATCTTACACATGTTCTAGAATCACTTGATATAGGTGTATTTCGCCCTTGGAACCATTATCATAATAAAGCTATTCATAATGCTCTGCATTCACTTAATATGTAATATACCTTATGGTCATATTTCTGAGACCTAATTACAATTCGTACTGAAACTTTTAAGTCAGATACAATCAAAAACATTGTTCTGGAGTCCGGAATGTTTCCTGTTTCCTTTAAAAAAGGTTTGAAGATAATTTGTTACTACAATAAGAAGAAAGCAGCAAGCAATCAATCTCCAAGCAATAATGATACTACTTCTCAAAGCTCTGCAATACCATCTGTTGAAGAAGATGGAGAGTTACAAGTGCTAATTCTTCTAACCACATATTTTGAATGCCAGAAAGATATTGGAGAATCGATTAATCATGTTGAGACATTCACTCCATCCTCTAAATTTCTATTTCAGCAATGGGCTCAAGGAATACAAGAACTTTATACTCAAGCACAACTTCAACAACCAACCTACCGTAAAGTACAGACCCAACTTGATGAGGCAGCAATCAGTAAGAACAAATCTCATAAAGTTGTTCAGAGAAGAGGTGATATCAGAATTGAATCTGCCCATTTGAGAAAAATGGAAAATGCGGAGAAGGAGAGGGCTACAGCAATTAAGCCAGCTCAAAAGAACATACAAGTTGCAGTCAATAAGGCAAAATCACCATTAAATCCACATAGTTTTGAGGCTCATAAGGCAGAGAAGACAAGGAAAAAACATATTCAGAAACTTCAGATTAAAAGTGAAACTATTCCAGCTGAGCTACTGGTAACAATTCCCGATCCTGAAAAAGATTCCACACCATATGATCGTGAGTTGCTGCAACCTCCATCTGATCTTGTATAAACTTTGATGATTCTGCAACCAAGATTAGCATCCTCAACTAGCATAATTGATTCACAACTACTTGCTTTAGATAATGAAGAATCTGAGGTTCAAATTTATACTATAAGAGGAGCCACAAGACAAGATGATATAGAAAATAGCTTTATAGATAATAATGGAGAGGGCATTGCTGTTGAATCGGATTCTGATTCTTCATACATATCATCAGACTCTATTATGTTAAATGCAGACTTTGTATCTATTAATTAACTCTTGGTACATTATTTCTCTCCAGAAATTGAGATTCATGATTAATTACAAATTATGTAAGCATAGCTTGGCATATGTTGGCAACAAGAAAAATAAAAGTCATGGTGTTCTACTTGCTTTCGCATCCCATGTGCTTTCCCTAACTATGAGCGATAGTGAAATAGGAGGGGAACTGGCTATTACTAATGTCAGACTTTTAAGAATTGTTAACATACCATGGGTTCAGAAACTCATAACTGTGAACCTCATTTTGGTAGTATTTCAAAGAAACATAACTCACTTCATATCAATCCAATTATTATAAAAAAATCATAGTAATGTAACTAAATTGAATCTGAATAAAAGTACCGTTTTTTTATTTTAAGAAAGCTAGTCAATCAGCCTGTATCCTGATTTTAGAAGTCCTATATTTGGATATAGAATTTGTAGTCTTAGTATGAAAATGTAACATCAATAAGCTAACTAACTATACTATGCACAGATTAACCTAACATTGAATAACAGTTATTCATATATTAATACTTGATAATCTAACACTAACAGTCTTGGCAGTTCTTTTGCACAGCTACTGTTTCATTTTCTCCTTGCCACATAGTTAATAGTCTTCACTTGTCGTACTTTATAAATAGTACTTTTAGCTATCAGATAAAAATTCAATACCATAACTCTTACTGATAGAATTAATAATAAAATTAGTACTATAAGTATTACTATAATAATTAATTTATATTGATAAAATCTTGAAAAGTATTATTGAACTATAATTCTATTTGATATATTGTTTATGTAATTGTAATTATAAATAGCTCAGATTATTATATAGCAGTATATTTAATACAATCAATTTTTGAATTGAGGCTCTGTTCGGCATGTCACAATATAAAAATATGCTATATTTTTCAAAACAACATATTTCCTGATAACCATGGCAGACCAAGCTTAAAATGAAAGTTAAATACATAGTCATATAGCAGATATGCATTCCCTTATCTTGTGAAAAAGACAAAGTGATTGAAGCCTTATGGGTTGAGGAATAGGAGAAATAGTAATGTTGCGAAATATTGCAAGACTGGACATACAATATTTTGCAACATCAGTATTTCCTCTACTCTTCATACTCTAGATCTCAAATTACTTTCTACTTTTCACATGATCAGAAGATAAGTATTGCTTATATGACCATGTATTTGATTTTGATTTTAAACTTGGCCCACTGTGTTATCAGGAAATATACTGTTTTGGAAAATATAACATATTTTTATATTGTGACATGCCGAACAGAGCCTGAAATCAAGTTTATTTTTTGTTTAAGCGGTACAAAAAACAGACATACACAGCCCTAGCTAAGATGCCAAAACAACCCCCACTCCAGACTAGGACTACAACAGCTAAGCAGAAAACCCCCAAGCGACGCACAGCAAATGGGTGGAAAAACAGCTTCCGTCACGCATCCAACCCGTATACAGATGAACCAATAACCTCTGCAGACAAGCAACATAAAGAAATCCCCCAGCAACAGTGAACCTACACCAAGGAAAACCATACAACATAGGAAAAATCCATCTCCCAACCAAGATACAACCCCTTAACATAAGGCGACAGGCGCACAAATGGCCCAGAACGCTAAACCTTGGCACCAATACAGTGCCAGCGGAGGTACTGAGTGGAGTAAATGTACTCCTGGCCAGCCGGGTAGGGAAGAAACTAGAGAGGAAGAACCGCAATCCGCAGAAGTATGACAACCGTGAAGGTTGTGTGGTACCTGTGGGATATCCCCAGAGGTCCTTCAGAAACGAACGACAGTGGAGGCAGTAAGGTGCCAGCTGAGGGTAGTAACATACCAGCTAGGGATAGTGGAGCAGTAGGGTGCCAGCCAAGGAGTGAGATGATGGCAGCTGATGCCAGCAGGTGGAAGGGTATGCCAGTAGTAGTAGGGTACCAGCCGATCCAACCGTGGTTGGGAGAGAGCTGGACTAATCCTGGAGACCACACAACTGTCAAAACCGTGTTTGTATCTATACTAGGCCGTCTTCAGAATCAATACAGCAGGTGTCTCACTGCGACTCTCTTGTAGTCTCATATTCTCTGAGAGATAGCGTCACCTAGTGGATGGAATCCCACCACCATGGTGCAAAGATTGGAGAGTGGGGAAATCGACCAAAGTCTGCTAGAGAACCAGACCTTACTAGAAACCCTGAGGCTAGAGAGAAAGGAAATGCTGTGATCCCTCACAGCGAACTGTAGTCCCAGCCGTCTGCAAAGTGGAAAACCGTAAAAGCTGACCATGCAAATGCTAAGCGAGGTGCAAAGAAAAAGCCAGGTAAGGAGGCAAGCATCATGAAGAGAGGCTGGAAGAAAGAATTGGAGGCAACAAGCCCATCCAGGGGCCTGAAAGCCCCAGCGGGAGTAGGTACTGGGTGGCCCGGTGGCCAGAAGAGATGGAGATGATGAATTCCTCTCTCCCCCGAAGGGGAGAGAAGAGGGGAAAAGTGGTGATAGTTCTCTCGGTGTTAAGGTGTTCCCAATTAGGAAATAATTTCAAGCGTGAGGAAAATAGGAGTCACAGAGAATGTATTTAATACAATCAAGGATATTGTAATTGTATACTAGTTCTACAATCACTATACAAATGTTTTAGTAATACTGAATTATTACAAACTCCACAATTCTGTAAAAAGAACATACAATCGATCTTCATGCTAGTAGTAATGAATTTAAACAAGTGGTATTGTTATTAGGAGATAATTTAAAGCTCAAATAAATATATCTTAGGATGTAAAATATTCGATAAGAGAGTAATATCAGGAAGACTTATAACAATATAGTCACTAATATCTAGTTTACTTAAACTATTGAGAGTATGAAGAATAATAATCCAATAGTAATATAACTTGTTATATTAATAGGAATTCTTCTCCATTACTGGTTACCTAATAACTAAGAGGAACTCGTATATTTATATTTTGTATAAATTTCTGTGACCAATATATCTAACCAGTCACCTAAGTGCCTCCTAACAACCTAACAACTTATTGACTTTTCAGTCGAGGTAAGAACACTCTATACCCTGTAAGTGATTACCCTGCTTGGTCTTCAAACAATGGTTAACTTCCTCGTCCTGAGAATATCTATAACTCTACCAGTCAAAAGCTACTAATACATTTACCATATGAACTTAGTCCAGACTATATATATTACTTCTTTGCAAGTTATCCAGTTGTTCCCCTGCTATTAAAGTAATTAGTTTCAATATCCAACATCGATGATCAATACTTAGGCATGACTATATTGTCTTCATAAGAGTTGGTAAGCTAAATACTCTATCTCCTTCTTAAACGTCAAGCGAGAGTTTCCTAGCAGCTACATCCCCTTAACTCTCATCCAAGTACTGTTCTACTATGTTATTCAGTAATTCTACTGATAGCATCAATATGTACTTAAAGATACGTCTACTACTTTTTTTTTTTTTTTTATTATTATTATCATATGATTACTTATTTTAAGATACAAGAATTATGCCCACGGTGGTAGCTATGACAAGAAAGAAAATCCTCCACCATAGTCGGGGTAAAAGCTCAAGCCCACTGACCCTCTGGTATGGGTCCCACCACACACACCACCAGACCGCCAACCAGGTTCCCAGTCCTCAGACTCTACAACTTGAACACGGCAGTCTCACCCAAAACCAGCAATCCAAGAAATCCCTCCCCAGAAAGAACCATGAAATATAGACTATATATGAACCACAGAAGAAAATCCAACCAGGATAGTGTGAGGCGGTAGTGTAAGTTAAGGCCGATTACCTATACTGGAGAATATATCAGGAATGATAAAATCAATAGCAGTGGCGACTCTGTTCACTAAAATTATGAAGGACACGAAAGTGTATCAATTAAAATGTAGAAAAATGTAATATTAATAAGATCTCTTCTCCGTTGCTTGATTAAGTCTGAAGCGATGAGGGACACTCTTATATTTATATCCCCCATGAGTTTCCACGGCCTCTACATCCAATACCCATACAATTATCATACCTTCTTATTACAATACCCTCAATCAACCTTCGATCAACTGGTGCAAACACCATTTGATCCTGAGCTATATGTGCAATTTCTTGAACATCGTACAAGTAATAATTACCCTTGATTATTCCAATGCTGGTAGTCAGCGCTCATCCGTGAGAGGTACTCTGCTAATAGTGTAACGACCTTGCTGGATCTTACGGTATACTTAGTCTTATCCTATACCGGAGCCCGGAAGGGTTACAGTTAGGCTAGTCTAGTAACTCTACCAAAGGGTTACCATATAGACCAAGCAAATAGTAATGCTTGGACTGTGAACTAGAAAGATATAGCGGGTAGGTAGGAAAGTCGACGCTGTGAGATCGGAAGGTCTTCGAGAGCTCAGGCGAGTTACCCTACCTTAGGGAGTACAGTAACCCTATCTTTGCAAAGCGGTTACCCTACTTTTGGATAGGAGTTACCCTCCCTGGAGCGTAAAAGGTTACGCAAAGTATCGGGAAATGTCATAGGAATGTTTGTTACGCGAGACTGTAGAGGAGGTTCAAATATGGGCTCAATCGGGTAATCCGTTGTTGAGCTACAAACCAGAGAAAATCTTGCCTTGAGCTAACATTGGAAAAACTGAGCCCAACACCCCCCTCTGGCCCCAATGTACAGACAATGCGTCAGGGGCCAACAGAAGGGTAGTTGCTGGTTTACTAGTAGGAGCATATAATTGAAGATTACCACGTAAAACCGTATAAGTTGCCACCGTCCAGTCGACCAGAAGCTGTTCCCAGGATATATGAGGGGGCATGTGGTGATCGAATAGTTACACGAAAGGTTATTCTTGAGTGTACATGCCATTGATACATATAAGCCTACCGTGGTAGGTATATAAGGTATACCGGAAGCCGGGAAGACCTCCGGATAAGTGGTAGACCTTCGACCACCATATATTTCGGAAAGACTATAAGATGTCTGGAGGTTGTTAGTGAACTCTAGAGCATAGTAGTCTTGTCTTGGTAGACGTACTTAACGTTAGTGGCTATGGGTAGCGCCCATATAAGCCACTGACTTAAGTGCCTCATCACGGGAGTCCGTAGACTAAGCTATCGTGTCGAAGACAGTAGAAAACGATAGACTTGCAGAACGTAGTGGCACCATTGAATGGTAGTCAACAGGACTTGCATAGACGAATACATATGGGATAGTGAGTTTGATATTAGACTAGCTTATCAGTAACCTGTTAGTTGGCCACTAACAGGACAATGAGGTGAAGAGTTTTCTCCTGCAGCTGAATGCATATATCAGGATACTGCATGAACACTTCACACCAGATAATGAACTAGCAGAGCCGGCTGGCGTTCGGCAGAATTTTAGCCCGAGGCCCAGAGGAGATGGGTGTGCTCGCGATGGTGGTGAGCTTACAAGTGATGGAAAGGAGCTGGCAATCTAATTCTTCTTAAGTATATGCAAGACCTCTCCTCCGAAGAGGATCAACTATCCTCCCAAGAACATATTTAGTAAAGCTGCGGCTTAACAATATTAAGTTTTAGCTTCAAGGTTTTCTCACTTATATATTTGTTCTTCATTTTGTGTATGAAGAAAGCTTTGGTATGCCCGTATCCTTGTGATCCATCTTCTCACAGGAAGCCCCCGTTACACATAGATTGCCAGATAACAACGTGGTCGACTACAACTTGCTAGGTGAGTTTAGAATGCGAAGTAGCTAACTTTGTCTCTCGTCATACTGGAAGCAACTAACCAGAAGATTCCTTCTTGACAGAACACTACTCTCCGCATAGTTTCTTTATTATTCTATGCAACATTTTATGCGTATATTATTCCATCTTGGTATTAATATCATCGCACTAATCATCGGTATCAGTTATATTGTTCTTCATCATCCACGACTGATAGCTAACTTATAACTTCCAGCGACACTGATTAATATGAGTCCTTCTTCTTTATTCTTGAAGAGAATATTTTTGTTCATCCATACAGATAAAGCTTGTAAAGATTCACTATCCGATTCTTACATTAATCACTTAGGTATGATACAAGTTTATCTTTGTTTAATAGGATTAAACGCGTATTACGCAAAGATATCTTGAATTAATCTAGTGTCATATTAAACATTATGAATTATGTTCACTTATTAATAATTCTACTCTCATCGAGAGTTGAACCCGTGAGGTCATGAAATATGCCTCAAGGCTAGCTAACTAGCCCACAGTTAGGCATATGCGTAACAGAAAGGCAGGCAAAGGTAAACAAGAGAAAAACCAGCTCTGTAAACTACCTAAATCAAGGAAAAGCAAACAAAACACTCCCTTATTCTCCACATGCCACGGTAAGGGTTCAAGAAGACTCAAGCTCTAGGGTGAGCTATCCAGCTCAAATAGTCAGGAAAAGCCCTAGCAAGAGCTGAGCCAAGAAGGCAATGTAATACCAGAGAAGACATACTGAGTAAAGGGACTATGGTATACAACTCAAAAGAAAGGATGTGGCAAAGGAGATGCCACCCAGTAGTAAGGTGCTAGCTAAGCAGCAGTATAGTGCCAGCAGACCAAACCGAGTGGAGGAGAACAGACAGATGAAGCACAAGTTGTGGCAACTGTCGGAAGCATTTGTATGTCTGAACAAGGCTGTTTCTCGATCCCCCAACACTTACCTAACCAAGTTACCGCGTCTCCCATGTAGTATCTTTTTCTTTAGGAGATAGCATTACTTCTGAATGGGATACCAGCGGCAGGAGAAGTAGGCGGAGTGGGAGAGGGTGGTGAAATCTACTGAAGCCTCCCCACGCCTAAGGAAGCAAAGCTGACCGCAAAATCACCTACAGCAAACCATATCCCAGGTGTCTGAAGCTACGGCAAGGGGAGTAAACAATCATGAGAGCCTAAGCGAGAAGGAAAGAGGCAGGAGTGAAGGGGCTCTATGAAAGGAGAAGTTAAAGAGCCATACCCTGTGGGTAGGCAAGGGGGTGCAAGGCAAGCAATAGTAGAGGAAGGTGTTGTGATTACAATCGTGAGGGGAATAGAGAACATGATTGGTGTACTTCTATTACATTTAGCAGTTTCCTTTCATGTAGTCACATGTTTGTCCAATTCCTCTTATTACTTATAGACAACATTCTGAACTACTAAACAAAATACCTTGTAACATTATATGCTATTGACTATTTTACTGGATTCCAGTTGCATGAGCTTTGCTAAGCTCATCTCACATAAATTCTGTAAACTGTTTCTGATCAGACTGATAGCCATGACAAATATAGTGTTGTGGAGGGCAGGCCCATTTGGTGGTATATTACAAATAGTATACAACTTCTGAAAATACGGCAGTTGATGCCTGGGGCCTACACTAGGGCCAGAGAGGGTTGTTGAGCTCAGATGTAATAAGTATATAAGCTGAATTCAGTAGTGTATTTACTCTATACTTAACATGTATCAAAGAAATTGATCATATATGACTAGTAGGGATAGACAATTGATACTAATAAAGATTCTCCTTTAAATCTCTTAAATAATATCAGCTGGTACAAGCGATGTTAGCTTACAGACTATACAAATTTAAAACTACTACCTCCAGCTTCTAAGAAATTAATATTGCACTAAAAATACTCCCTCTAGCAGGCTATTAATTGTCTTCTACTAGAGTAAGGTCTGATGACATGTTAATTTTCAATAACTATTATTCTTAATAGTTCTTTCTCGAAGCGTGTTTACAAAATGGCTTCTAGAAGTAGCTTTAGGTTTAATACCAAAAGCTCGCACTTCAGGACCAGAGTATAGTATGGATACTAGAATTGAAGCAGGTGGATATCTCTTCCAGTATTTAATTTAATTTTTAATTAGTAGGATACAATTTTATCTTTTTCATAATATTATAATATCTTTATATATATTTTATAAATAGAATGAGATTCAGTTGTATGTAAGCAGGAAGGGTACAAACAATGTGTCAGATGGGACTATCACTAATACTTTTTTCTAGTGACTATACAATTATAGTCTAATAGTATTGTTAATAGCTGCCCACACTTATATTTTGCATTTTTTCCAATTAAAAAATAACAGTATAATATCAAAGTATGTACAATTTGAAACTTTTTTTTCATATATGGCCAGGATTGAAGGTAGAAAGAAGAAAAACATCCTTTGTTATATTATAAGTACTTTCTTACTACACTTGTTTTTTCAAACTGTAAGCATAATAAAACATATAAAAAACTATCTATTATATTTCTATTAATACAAACTAGTCATTCTAATAATTTAGGTTAGATTCAAGAAAGAAAAATTCTCTCCAACCTAATCCTCAAATAACTATTTAAATATAAAACATCTGAGTAGAACTGTATTGAAATTTCTAAAATCTATTATTATACTACTTTAATGATACTAAAAATACAGTTCTCTGTTCTAAGATCTTTTTCCTTCCTGTTATCATTTGAACAAAGCCTCTTCTTACCCTAAACAACATTTCTACTTTAATCTTGATATCTCTTATCCGTTATGTACCAAACAAGATCTTATCATTTCAGCCTTTTTATTAATTTAAGCCTTCATTGATTTAACAAACCACATGCTAGTTCAAGGGATATGTAATCTTGAATAGAAAGGTAAGATTATTACAGACAACTACTTTGGTAAATATAATTGTTAAGTAAAAATTAATTAATTAATTAAAAATGTTTTATACTATATCCAATTTAACTTTATTTTCATAATATTTTGATATAACTATTTCACCCACAATATATCAAATCTTTAAAGAGAGAAAGCAGTTTTGTTTAAAATTAATGAAAGTATCATATAAGGAGTCAAACTTGAAAATACAAGTTTAAAAACATAAACATATAAATCTTTGTCATAAAATCGGAAAAGTATCAGAACTGTAGGAGACATTCCTTATAATAGAAACTAATAAAAGTATGATATAAAGAAAACCCCAAATTTATACTTTATAATCTCAATACTTAGTTAAAATGTATTGCTTACATCTTAGACCCAGTACAGCATGAACCATTCTTAAAAAATCATAAGATAAACTGAAATAGAATATATTTCAAAATGGAAAATTGATACTTTTCTGAAAAAAATTGCTGCTCAGCAACACCACTATTTTTTGGAAATTGTTAGTTATTCAATAATAAACAATCATATTAGGTTGGGTTTTACCAAATAAATATAAAAATTGCTCTGTTGTCTAAAAACCTACTCTATATGGCTTCAGCTGTAAGACTTTAAGATTATAATTGACTAGCTCCCTATCAGTGTATTCTTGGTCAATTTGATGGTATTTATATATTATTTAGATACTATTTCTAAGTTATTGAAGATATAAAGATAGATAAACTAGAATGAGTATATATTTATACCTCCATTAGACAAAGTTCTCAATTTCAAAAAATTGCTACACTATTTGATAAAATACAATCTTAACTGCATGCCATGCAGGGGCCAATTTAAATATATCCAAATAGTGAAAAAAATTGCATTAAAATAGAAAAATCACAATTTTTGTAGCATGTTATACAGGGTCTAACCTATTTATAAAATTAATGTATTGTAACTAATCAGGTATTGTAATAAGCAAAGATCTCTTACTAATCTTATCTTATGAGTCATACACCCAATCTGACCTGCATGACCCACTTTCTAAGTCATACTTCATTTTGCCCCTTCTTTTTTTCCACCAACTGCTCTACCTCAAACTTTCAGGAATTAAAATGTCCGTTTACTACCTGATTTTTGAAAAAACCTTACACCCACATATCCAAATCTGATGTAAAACCTTTTCACAATACCACCAAAGTATCGGTTTCATCACCCATTTGAAAGTTCAAGTTCCGTTAAATGATTATCATCGCTTAACAGAAATGTCCTCTTGGGAAAACAAAGACCACAGTAGCCTCGCACAATAGCATCGCATAACAAGTTCAAGTTGACACATACGAGCTGCTAGGAGATAGTTTTTTAACCTTTATCGCAGATTGATTATTGCATTTCTGTATTATCCAGGGGCGCTAGTTGAAAGAAAAGTAAAGTTTTCCTACAAACCCATTGAGGGCGACCAGACGCGCGCTAACACTGCCTTCAGTTGATCAATACCAGTAGCAAACTTATTGTATCCCTTTTATTTTTTTGATAAGAACCTATGATAGCCAGGAATATCGCACCACTTTTCTCCTTAGAAACAATACAGCGACCCCAACACCACTCGCGATAGTGGTCTTAAAACACTATATCGGATATAAGACAATTCAACAACGGATATCCGTACCAGTAATAAAAGATATAAAAAGGGAAGAAAGAAAAAACTCAACCATGTGTCAATGCTTATGCAGCCAAACATATATATCAATCCGTTAGGAACAGTACAGTCGGGACGGAAAAAATAGGTAACGGAAATTGTGAATCGCTTTGCTTGATCAGAGATAGCTAGAAGGGCCATAGTTTCTAAGGGCGAAAGTGGAAAACATCTGAACTTGCACACCAGCAATAGGATCGAATGAGACCTGTACACCATCCTACTACCGGAACCAATTACTTTTTGTTGGTCTTTCGAGGCTTGGATTCCCAATCTTTATCAAAACCTATCCCGTTGAAGAAAACTGTTAGTACAAGTTCGTAGAATTGGATCTGGACACGGCATTAAAGCCAGGAAGCAGGCAAAGGGCTTTCCAGCTCGTGTTCTGTCATATGTAAGAGTAAAAGTTTAAAAGGGCTTCACCATATATAGGTGTTCCGAGCTGAAAGGTAAAGTAAACCTGTTAGTAAAGATTCTAGTTTCATATAAAATAAAGAGAGAGGTGAACAAACTCTCTTGAGGGAATGGATAACCTATATAGTCAAACACAAGTCAGTACTGTATTTAAATAGCCAGTTGGAACAAAGGATTCCACTCACATCGGTAACTGTAATAGTCTTGCGATTAGCGTGCTCGAGGTAAATGGTGCACGAATGAAGGATCTAGTAAAAAAAAATGTATGTTAGCCGCCATCCTGTTACCACAATCAATGTTCCCTCAAAAAACAAAAAACACTGGCAAACCTTTTTAAGGTGATCAGTCATAGCCCCGCGCACCTCATTGTAGATGGCTGACGAGATACGCTTAACCCCGCCACGCCTAGCGAGACGGCTACCCAACAGATCAGCATGACGGGATACAGTGATGCCTTAAGTGTACGGTAATCGAAGCTCAATGAAAGGGAACAAACCGAAGATCACCCTTGGCTGAGTTGAAGGAAAAATGATTAGCTCATCGGGAACAAAGAAAAAAGGTGACAACAAAGAGGACGAAAAACTCACTAATGCCATGAATTGAATCTCTATGGATCTTTCTCTGGCGCCTCAGACGACTAAGTCCGACCCCCTTCCCCAGGCCGGATGCAGACTTTCCTCCAAGACTCTTCCCACCGGAAACTCTTCCCCTCCCGGGAGCAGGAGCGCGGGCGGTATTGCGAGAGGTAGGAGGCATTTTTTTAGTTTTTTCTCCTTTCGTCTTCCCTATTATTGATTGAGCGGATGGTGGTAATAGTAGGAGGAGCGCCGAGGGTTGCCTGAACGGTTGGCGGGGGAGGTAAATATAGGGAAGGAGGGGGGAGAAGGAGGGGAGATATGTTAGGGTAGAGAGGAATAAAAGGGAAGGAGGAGAGAGGGAAGGAGGAGAGGGAGGGTGGGTACGGATAAGGGATGTGTGGGAAGACGCGGCGAGAAGCTGGGGCACGCAGGGCAGCCAACGAAGCTTTGGAGTTTGAGCAACGTCACGTGGTGGGGCAAGAGCCTCGCGGTACGTGTGTTACCAAGATCTCTGGCGAGCGCTTCTTGTTCATGAGGCTGACTGCCTCGATGATCTAGTTCTGCGCTTATGTTTTATCGGAAAACTTCAGCCAGGATTTTGGGCAGATCTACTCTAGTACCGTACTCGTACACCATTTTGTCGCAGCTCTGGGGTTCTGCGGATGTTTCACGGGAAGGCTTTTTTAAAGTTGGCCACGAGCGAGTGGGCATTTCTCTGGCGCCCGGCAAGTGCATTTGTAACCTAATCCTATTCATTCATACTGTCTGCAATACCAACGGGTGCTCCTCACCATCAATATTATTGCGGTATCATAACACCGCCGTGTCCTCACAAACCCTCCTCCCAAGTACAGTACTGTACAGTACCATAGTGCCCAGTGCACATTCCCATCCCCACATACTTCATCACGAATTGTACGGTATCACCAGTACAAGCAATCGTACCATCATCGCACCGTACATCCGCTGTATTGAATTATCCACTACCGTACCGACTACTCGTATTAAAGTAACAACTGTACCGTACTGTACCACACCATACCCTCATGGGATCATAGCAAACACCAACCCCCCCGAAACATGCAAGAGAGCCTCGGCGGAATAAAATAGAGAAAAACCAAAATAGTGTATCCCAAAAAAAAAGACAAAATTACAGCTTTGCGGAACTGTTTATTTCCCGCTTGTATCGAGTTTGGGGGGAAACGGAGGGAAAACAAGAGGTAGTGGGAGACCGAGGCTGGATAGACTTATTCGCAAATATAGGTTGCTTCGCCGAAGAACTTTCCCTCCTCCTCGACGACCCGATCGCCGATTTTAACTTTCAGGGTCATTAGCTTGGAGTACTGTTTATAATTGTTAGAGTCTTCTTATACGCGAACAGGAGCATTTGTACGGTTGGGGGCTCGAAACCAACCTGGTAGATATAAGGTTTTGTCCCAGCAGCACTGGAAGCAATCTTCTTGATGAACGCCGGAACTTCTGCCATGACATCCACGCGGTCAATCCTGTCGCCCAGAGGCCCCTCGATGACAGCCTCAACCTCCTTCCCATCCTTGTTCGATTTCCAGACAAACTTCGCCTCAGTTGGTTCTGGCCACCCGGCCTCCTCATCTAACTGGGTTTTCAGATGCTCAACGGTACCACAAGCGCTAGCAGCGATAATCTCCCCATCGGTCACGATGCCGGAAACATTCACCTTCGAACTTCCATACGAAGGTGGGGTAGTGAACTCCATCATGACGGCACACATAGTCGGCCCCTGGAAATTGACAAAATTCCATTTGGCAGCTGAAAAGCATCACTCAACGTTAGTCCCGTATAGCACTACTAGATACTACCGGGGAACATACCAGCGTGATGGGGTTTCATCGCCTGCAAAGCCATTACCAACATAGCGCTCCCGGAGAAATCAATCTTCACCGGCTCCCCCTTCTCCGCAACAACCATGAATCCCGTCAACCTATTCCTAGGCCAAAAAATATGCCTAATGGCGCCCCAAGGCTCCATAGGGTCGGTACCGTACAGGGACTTTCCATCTCTACCGATCTTGAAACCGGGGCCCAAGCGTGTGCAAGTGAGGTCGATGCTAAGTTCCGGATCAACCATAGACTTGATGGAATATGAATTCCCATCCTCAGACATGGTTATTGCCATGTCGTCAGCGTAGAAAGAGTAATTTCCCTCGTCAAATCCGTAGTTCGTGACGGGCTTCGAAGACCAAACAATTCTGCCATCGGGGTGGAAAATCTTGGTGCTCAGCTGCACGGTGAAATGGAGGTTTCTAATTTACAAAGAGCGAATAGTTAGTTAGCGAGTAGTCCACGAAAACGCAAGGGAGACGGAGTTTCCGGTAGCTTACGCAACATTCGAGTATATGACTTGTACAAGTCCGTGGTGGCCCGAGTCCGCGGCGAGATAAAAGGTCTGGGTTTCAACCGAGGTTGTCTCCAGGACATTCCATCTCATATCCTCTTTGGTGATTTCATTAGAGGGGTTCAAGCTCTCTTGCTTCACCACGGAATGGAAAGCTTCGGGGCCGTATATCGGCTCGGCGGTACCAGCAACAGTAGATAAACTGAACAGCAAGTTAAACCCTTCCTCGCATCGGACTCAAAAAAGTAAAAGAGGGCAGCATACGTGCTCTGAGCGGCAGATTTGACCCAAGAGAGCATATCTGGTATCTGCTATTCGTGAAAGTAACGTATAATTAATTAAGCAAGTGCGAAGAGGGAGGAAGGTATGATATAAAGAAGGAGAGAGAAAGGTTCCAGGGACGATGGAGAGGGAAGGTGAGTGTCTTCGGTAGGGGAAACGTCGGTTTTGTTGTTCCTGCAGCTTGGCAGCGGGGCAGGTTAATCTTTTTTTTACCGGGTGCAGTAGTGGGACTCTTTCGTCACATTTTCTTACACAAGTTACGTAGTGCACGAGTGCTCGTACTGTACTCGTACAGGTATCGGGGAGATATTTTCGTCCGAGACGGGGATTATCTCGATGGTTAACCACCGTATCATTGTCTTGCAGGAATCTGGTTTCGCCCGTCAACTGAGACTTGCTCGGCGTAAGTTAAAACAAAGTCTGCGATACGTATTACTGTATTACTGTAATGCTCGAGTATTATGCCTGCATGAGCACCGTACTGTACTGTACTCGTATTAAACCTTCACTCAAACTTCCGCTGACACAGTTAGACTACTCGCAAGCTACACTATGGTACCGTACTGTCCCAGAGAGGGTACTCTTCAGGGACTCAGATACTCGAGTACCGGTAGTCTAGGGTACCGTATTCCGTGAGTAAAAAAACCATACGGGATTTCAGTTGTAAGTCTCAGTGGATCATCCATTGAAGCGCTGCCGTAGCGGATATTTTATGCTCCGCACCGAAAACAGAAGATAATATACGGAGACCTCAGCATAAAAATTCCGTCAATGCCTTGATACGTTTTCATGATATCTATCGCTAATTACCGTACTTCACGAACGCCCCTTTACGAGTATCATACAGTACACAACAAGCATTCTACCAGTAGACTATCATACAAGCTAGTGAAAGGAAACACTACGAGTAAAGTCCATAGCTCAAGAGGATTTAAACCGTTGACGCAAGGATACCGTATCCAAATGTAACGCCTATGCTTGGGAAAAGAAAATTAAAAAGCCGCAAAAAAAAACAAAGCTAATCCAATCCATCCTAATATGCACCGGAGAAGGAAAACCGAAGGAAAGAAACGCCACCAGTCGTGTTATCCGTAGGAAAAAAGGAAAGAAACAAAAAAAAAAAAAAAAAAAAAAAAAGGTAATCAATTATCCCCCAACCGCGCCCTCAACGAATTGTTCTCTCTCCTAAGTTTCCTTTGATTCTCCGTTAGCGTAATTCAGTATGGGGGGTGCATAGCCCAGGGAATACGACACTCACATATTGTCCCTCTTCAATTTTGCTTGCTCAGCCCTCACTTCTTGCAAAATCTTCAACAGCTCAATATCTCTCCCAGCCTTGACACCGCTTGATATTTTGACTAGTTCTTCATTGAACTTCTCAAACATTACGTCATTCTCGTTCAAGCAGTCGTTGAAGTCCTTGTCCAAGACCTCCAATTCCTTGTCTTTCTTGGCTAGCGCCGCATCAGAGCTTTTCCTGAGTGTCTCGTACTTGGCACTGAGCTCGTTGATCTGGGGAAGACGCGCTTCCACCTGCTCAAGGCGGCTTGCGAGCTCCTTGGCCCCACGGGACGAAACCCTGGTCGCGAGACTCAGCTCTTCACCGATCTTGTCAATTTCGCGCTGAAGACCCTGGTCAACCATTGTAATCGCCTGCTTCTCGTTTTGAAGGCGCTCTCTCAGTTTCTGGGTGCTTTGCATCTTTAACCTCTGGGGGCCAGGGGAGCCCGACATGCCAAGGGATTTCCTAACGGGTATCTCGCTTCTATCTTTGCTCATTCTTCGGCTTGGAGCCCCACCTCCGATCGGTTTTGGTAGTTGGGAAGGACTTGGACTTTCTGCCCTGTAGTTCCCGATGTCCTTGAGTCCGCTGATGCCGGGTGTGGTGGGGGCTGCCATCTTCTCAAGATCGGGGCTTACTCGGGCCGGCAAAATCTGTTGGTAGTCCCGATGGGTCGTCAGATCGCTGAGGGAGCTTCTTCTCTTCTTTCGGACCGGAGGCTCGGGTGGCAGAGGCTTGCCACTTGCAAGATGGGTGGGCCCAGAAGTAGCGGAAAGCGGACGCATTGGAGACGACGGCGAGGGCGGAAGGGGGGTAAAAGTGGATAATGCTGTTGGGCGGTCTTGAGACGTCGGCCTCTTGGGAAGGTGGTATGTTCTGGTGTCATAGTCTGTCGATTTCGACCTCGAGATATGACCCTTTTGCAGTTCTTCTCTGCGGGAATTTTTACTCAATGTTCTCCAGACAGAGGCGCCCTTTGGTGAATCGCCATGGTGTTCTCCCCTAACCGGATCACGGGCGGAGGAGGTATGAGTTAAGCCAAACCGCTTCCTTAAGGATGCGGTGGAATAGTTCGAGCCGGCGTGAATAGATTTGTTTCTCCTGAGTACGGCATTCCCGTTGGGGAGACTGAACTCCCCATTGTTTATTACTAGCGGGTCTATCGCCCTATCAGTCTCAAGCTCAAAGATTCGGGTGGGGATAATATTTACCGCTAAAGAGATTGTCCGCCTCCTCGACCAGTCTGTCTACAAGAGGCATGAACTCCAATGGGTCTTCATCCTCGACTAACAGTTCGGTGAAAGCTTTGGTCAAGAGACCTTTATCGTCGGGGTTCTCAACCGTATTCTGCATGCTCTTTAACAATAGGACCAGCGTTTTGAATGCTCGTTTATTCTGAGGAGTCCAATCGAGGACAAAGATTTTGAAGAAATCCTCGAAATCGCCAGGATATAGTGTATCACTCTTCGAACGTAGCTCAGCAAGTCCTTTGCCGTCAATAACACTCCCGATCCCATCTTTCCACTCCCTCCTCAGGAACCTCCTGAAAGCGTCAAAGACAATATCGACACCCATCCTCCTCTCATTTCTCGCGGCTTTCGGGTCGGTGAGCACCATTCCTAGGAATTCCTCTACAGCCGCATCATCTATGCCCTGCATGTTCCTGAGAGGCATCAAATCCGAGTGGCCGGTAGATGAGAGCTTCTGCAATGCTTTCACGAAGGCCTCCAAGGTCTCCTCCAGCCTTTTCAATGGACTCTCGCTAGGCATGGTTATGCTCTGCAAGCTAATCTCCAGGTCCTCATCTGGCTCACCATTCCAGTCTCCCATTATTCCAAGAACCGTCGAACGTTTTTGCAGCATTGCTGAACTGCGGTCCAGCATCTTGGGCGGCAGCATCTGGTTCTGAGTTCTATCCATCAATTGCCTAGATTTGCTAGGGCTTCCGGGGGTACCCGGGCTATTGCTGTTGCTGCTTCCGAATACAGAGGAAAGAAGTTTAACAGGGCTGGGAGGTCTGAGCCTACTAAACCTGCTTTCACCATCAAATGGGACGCCTAGGGATCGTAGCAGCTTCCTGTTTGCTGACATCAAGGGTGCGGTCAGAGGAGGATGCTGAGGTAGAGAGTGGAGTCTGACGATTGAAGATAAGCGCTTCGTGAACACGGCCAGGAACTCCTCTCGAGAAACGGTATCTGTCGAGGAATACTCGTTCCAGCTGCGGAATTCTACTCTCAGCTTATTACCCATGATAGCCTCGACGCTAACAGCTATATCAACACCGCCCTTCCCTATATCCGCTGCCAACTCTCTTCCGGTCTTCCCCGGGCTCCCAGGGCCGCCACCACCGTCGTCGATGTATACAATCACACTCCCCTTTTTACCTTCGGTTGTATACCTATCTTCGTTCCCCCAGACACAAGCCCATAATCCTAAACCTTCCGCTTTGGTTTCTCTCAAACCCAGAAGGCCTTTTCTGCCATTTAATACGCGCCCCTCGAGCCTAGCCTTCACAATGTCTTCGGTTAACTTGGTAGCTCGTCCCTCGTAAGCATTGAGAAGCCTGAGTCTTCTAACCCCAATCCCCCCTGCCCTCACGTCCCAGCTATCTTTCAAGTCTCGGGCAAGAGTCATCCAAACAACATCCCCCCCATCACTCTCAGCAAACTTCACATCAGCCAAATCCATCCAACCAGCAAACTGTAGGTCACATCCCAGGCCTTCCCGCTTAGTGCCGCTGCCATAATTGCTTATACCTCCTCCCCCGGGCTTGTCTACTTCAGCCATTATCGCTCTTGCCTGCATAGACGTATGTTTTGGCCTCCGTAGAATAAGGAGACGGTCCGGGAAGAGTAGTATTGTGGAAGGGATAGTTTCAGATGTCCTGTCATTGAATGGTGGTAATACATCCAGGAAGTCAAATGCTGTAATTAGTCGTCCGGGAAGTCGAAGTGAGGGCGGCCAAGAAACCACAATGGATTGCAACCGCTTCGTAGTTTTTGAGCGCTCATCCTTATCGGAAGATTGGAGCGAACATATTTCGGTGATTATCTCGCGTGCATCGATAAGCTTCGGCAGGGAAGGATCATCGAACGCAAGCAAATTGATGATACTATCAATCAAGAGGGTATATCTCGGTAATCTCTGCACAGGTTCAATTATCATCGACCTTAATTTCTGCTCTCCGGCTTGTTGGACTCTCTTGGAGAAAGAAGAATGTCTATCCTTGGTAAATTTGGCAAGTAGCTGGGGAAACTCGGAGCTAGCTTGGATATATTCCTCGTAGGATTCTTTGAAATCAGGGAACCTCCTCAAGCAGCAATCGGCGACTTCCGGGAGCCCACCTTTTTCGACTTCCCGCAGAAAAGTCGTGTTGAGCTCGAGTATTCTACCCAACGAAGGTGGAAACAATGCCTCCAAATCCCTCCCGTTGGGGAACCCCCCATCCCCTTTCCTCTGTGAAACGCGACTTCTGAGTGGTTTGACCAAATTGTCCAACAGGTCTTGCAATTTCCCAACGTAGCTAGCCTCCGTTATGCGTAGTTGTTCCAGTTCACGTTCGATCCCTTCAGTAGAATCCTTCGGGGGTCTCGGCCTGGCGGATGCTGGCCTACTCTGCGCGCGCTTTAGCTTCGTAAAAGGTAGATGTGTGGGCTCGCCAAACAACGCCAGCAACTTTTCAGTCTCCTGCGGGACGGCGTCAGGCTCCACGTTCGCGGGCGAGCGAAGCACAAGGTCAACGTCCAGCCACGTTAGGAAGCGCTCGGCCAAAGTGGAATTAAGGTCGCTGAGCAAACTTTCCAACTCCAATTCCTTTAGGCGCGCGGCCAGGTCCCCAGCATGCATCTCGTCGAAAGCCACGGCTTGGGCTTCCCCGTTCGGTAGAACATTGTTCTTTTTGCTCTTGAGAATTGTTTCCTTTAGGGTTTTGGGAAGCTCCGAGAAGTACTTTAGTACAGCGATTGCGAGGCCTCTGTAGACTTCCTGGTTCTGCTTTTGGGGTGGAAGGTGGTTCACCGCTGCGTACAAGGGGGACGAAGGAGATAGCGTAAGCTTCGGGTATGATTGCAGGCCAGCGCAAGTAAGAATATGAGCTTCTATGCGGGACACGGAAGTGGAGGAGGAGGAGGAGTGCGGATTGAAGAACACGAGGACATGTCCGAGGACGGGATCGGAAGTGCAGTAGGGTGTGCAGTGAGCGAGGTGCGGCGGTGGTGATGAAAGCGAGGCCATTGGAGTTCGCGGTTTATGATATGAAGATGATGAAATAATGTGGTATGCAGTAGACGTAAGGCGTACCGGATCTCTGAGCGTCAGTTCCAGTCGGGGAGCTTTGTTGGGCGGGGCCTCCGCAGAGGAGAGGGACGGGAGCCGGCGACGACGGCAGCGGAGGGGTGGGGGTTGGTTGGATAGAAGGGAAAAGCAAAATACGGCCGCCTTTCCAATCTACCGGTAATAAGGGCTGGGTTCGATTGAGTAGGAATAGAGGGGAGCTCACATGATTCCTACGGGCATATCATACCGGTATTATCGAGCATTTGTTTGGCGAGGAAACGTGGGTGTTGAGAGTTGGAGTTGAGCCCGGCCTTGATTTGCCAGCTGCCAGCTAACATTGTGTGCGGTTCCAGACGCAATGAAATGGCGCCAAAATGCTTGAGTATGCACCGCCTAGAAGGGTCTAGCGTGCCAAGGAGGTTACTCGAGAATCATAGGAAATCACGCCAGCCGCCATAATTTTTTTGTTGAGACATGCTTGCTGCGAGCGAAATCCGACCTTCACCACTTGCATGCTCGAGCGACCCATGGGAGCTGAAAGCTGAAATACCGTATGGGGCGCGTAAGCCATCTGCAGAAATTATTTATGCTCTGAAATTGAAAAGGCGAGGTTTGGGCAAAAAAGAGTATGCATCGATCCAATCAACATTGTGACGGGCGTGATGGGGGGTCGATGATGGGAAATTCTTCGTCAATATAGTGCCAAGCCCTTTGGAATAAAACTCAGTGACAGAGCGTGAAGCGTACCGATCCAGGGGAAGGGAGGACCTGTACCGGTACTGTACTCTGAGTATGGTAAGAGAATGGAAAGGATCCCGTTCAAGACAACTTAGCCATAATCCACCGTGGACAGAATTGTTTGAGGCTCTAAATATAGTTGCGTCATGATAATCATTTAGCATTGCTGCGCTTGAAGGCTCGCGGTGGTTTCCCGACACAGCGGTGGGGGGGGACAACTTCACGCCCCTCGGAGACGGAACCCTAACCGCAAAATCCCGAATATCTATCAAAAGGCCCTGCCTCGCAGAGCCTCAACACTACTGTCTATTCTTATCACACAACATACAATACCATCACAGAAGAAGAGGTTCGCTACCCGTCGGTGCAATTGTCACACCCGTTACGCTTCATTGAAGTGTGGGAAGTCCTTCGTTGCTATCTCTCCCGGTAAGATAGTGCGACCAATTCGAATTCTACAAGTGCGTATCAACCTGCTAGACTTGCTCCCGTGAGGTTCCAGGAAGTAAACCAATCGGCCCCCGTTTGTTGTTTTCGGCACCGATAACAGTGATAATGGAATAGCATTACCTTATAGGCGGCAGTGCCAAAACACGCAAACGTTGGGGGGGCTCTAGAGCTGCAATCACTGAACCATCCCGAGTCGAGACCTCTTGGAAAAAAAAACCCCCCGGAAAGCCACAGAGGTTCTGGTGAGTAGGTAGGGGTGGGTTTTCGCTACAGAATCCTGCACTAGAGTTAGGGATAGGATTTTATGATTTGCGAGGCACTGTGCTGTGCTGTACTGTACTGTACTGTACTGTACAATGCCCCCCAGACAGCGTTTTATTTTTTATAATAATATTATGATAAACGATCCATCGCCGCCCACCCGATCCCTTTGCAGTACCACTCTTGGCCCATAACTTGGAACTTGAAGGGTTGGTAAAAAAAAAAAAACATACATATACCGTACTCTACAAGCAGGCGTGCGCACAACTAACAATTGTGGAACAATTTCGGGGAGATCCTTCGGGTGTCGTTTTTGGTGAGTCCTTCGAGTCATGTTGAGTGACTGGGACCTCTCTCCCCCGCAGTAAAAGGCACTGACCACCGGGGGAGCAGCTTACTCAAGTATACACCTGTGTCGTTAAAAAACAGACTCCATGGGCCTATTATTGAATTCGTTTGCTTCGAATTTCGACCCGAACATACTTATGATGGCGGTTCGGGTCGAATTTAATTTTAGGCCAGGATCCGTCCACCCCACTTCCGGCCCCAGTAGACCCCGAACCCCCCCCGTCCACAATGACAACACCTGAAGCCCAAAATAATATAAATTTTTATATACTGCCAGCGTCAATATTAAATTTTATACAAAGAGACCAGAAGACTCGAAACAAGGAAAAATAGGGAAAATTAGTCATCGAGTAGTGGTAGCATTGTCCATAGCCCCTTCTTCCCCATTGCTCTCCTTTTCAACTTCAACGGCCGTAGTGGACGAGGCGGGTGACGCACCAGCTGCATCCTTTCTTCGGTAGTGAAGCACCACGTCTCCATGAGCTTTCCAAACGTAGGAGCGCATCGTCGCCAATGTCATGGCTGGTGGTACAACCTGAACCTTGCGTGAGTGGACTGACATCGGAAACGGGTGGATGGCACAAACCTGATCGTGGCAAAGAAGTTCTAACCAGTCCTCTGGCTTTGGAGGGCTCTCACCTTCTTTGATCTCGGGGGAGAACGAAGTTGTCATGAAAGGGGGCTCCAATCTTTCTGCAACGTAAGCCGCAATCTTTTTTGCTCTTAACATGCGATTTGCATTTAATCTAGAATTTTTGACTTCGCTTCACGGAATGTCAGCATTTGGTGCGATCGGTCCGTATAGGCGACTGAGATGGGTGGTGGGAAATGAGACTGACCATCCATTCTCACTGGGTAGATGGGGGAGTTTATCCTGCCATGGTATCAAGACAAAGCTTACTTTCACGATATCCTTTAATGGGATACGGTTAAGGAGTATAAGATCCCCAAGCCAGGCTGGGGCAACTCTCTCAAGCAAGTCTGCATCCTCACCAACACAAGCGACTGTGCCCCTGTACAGATCCGCAACCCCTCCGAAATCGAGTCTGTCCTCTTGGATAATGATTGTAGTATTTCCCGGAGGTTTTAAAACTGGCGTTTCGAGAGGTAAGCTAGGAGCGATGCTGCTCCTGATGGGCTCGCCCACCTTTTCCCGAACCTGAATCTCATAGGACCCCCGGATCCTCTTCAAGACACCCAGGAGCGTATCCTCCAAGGGGTCGGGCTTATCGGATATCGTGGATTCGTCTTCAGATGGCTTTTCGTCAACAGTTGATATAGTGGGTTTGTTTGCCATGTCGGTAGAGGCAGAACGGCCCAATTTCCTAGTCCCAAACGATCTCCATCGGCTTAGAATCGATGAATCCTTCTCTTCCTTCTCCTTGTCAGCGGTGGAGGGGGTTGCGGGAGCATCATCAACTGCTTCACCTAGTGAGGGGCCGGATGAGATTGGTTTGTTTGGCGTCGCATTACTTCCGGTTGAGAAATAGTCACTCGTACCGGTAGCTGGCTTGTCGATTGACCCCCTCGCAGTAGGAGAAAGTGGGGCTCTCGGTCCGCTCTCTTCTTCGTTGGTGGTGGGTAGGGACGCCGCCTCTCCAGCATGTGCAATATTAGAAGGTCCGAGGGTTAGTGCGGGAGTTGCAAGACCGATTACCATACCCGGTGTAGGGGGAAATAGTGAAAATACGTTGTACGCTTTGGGGGTGGCAACGCTAGCCCCTCCAGGAGATTGTGTGCCTGTATCAGATGAGGAGAAGGTAGCTGGTGGCATCGAAATCTGTGGGGGAGCATTGGCACGGCGTGTTTGCTCACGTTCCTCTCTATTATTGTCGAGCCTTTTCCTATAATCTTCATCACGAGCGATCTCCTCGTTAATGAGATTACTAAAGAGATAACGAAGGACCCATTTGCCAAGATTAACTGAAAATTATTAGCGGTGCCACTCCGAAAATGTGGGTATAATATGATACAACCAGTATCGTAGCCCTTACTTCTTTGATCATCCCTGAATTCCACTGAATCCTCGGTGTCGGCCTCGTCGGCGTACATCTCAGCATCGAAACAGTAGTTTTCTTCCAAGACACAGGCTAGTCGGCCAGTTCGAGTATCTATTTGACACCAGTTCGCCACACTTTCCACAGTGTTTACCTCGGCCGCAACATCTTCCAGGTGCCTTTTGCCGAAGGATTTGACCGGCATGCATTTTAGTAGATCCCACATCATCACCTCACCCGCCGTGTCTAGGGTTAGGACCCTCTTTCTATCATTTAGTAAAAAGTGCTTTATCAGACCGTGTTGGCCCTCAATGGTTTCGTCGGGAAGATCGTTTACGGGAACCAGGACCCCGGGATCAGCGTCGAGAATAGTTTCCGATATTGAAGCTTGTCGGGCATTAGGTATTGAATATACGGTGACGGCATCGGGGTCCCTAACATTAGAGGGGAACGCGGATGTTGTTGACAGTCTCAGTAGGGCGTTTACGGGAATAATTGGCAGTTTTGGTCCAGCGGTTGTTGGTGAGCTTGGAGCACCCGGTGGCGGGGGTGAATTTATGACCCTTGGCCTGGTACTGGCTGATGAAGTCAACCTGGGTCGTCTTGGATCCGGTCCGATATCCGTATTGGTATCCACGTCTAGCCAGCGATTTATACTGGAACTTTGAGTTGCGGTCCAGAGGTAGTCACCGCAAGCAACTACCTTATTTACGCCTTCCTGATCCTGACAAACTGCCACACATATACCCTCCTCTATCTCATCCACATTTCGGACATCAGTCTTGGCTACCAATCCCGAGCGATCGCTGGAGTGAAAGATATCCAGGTTGGGATGGGACGAATAGAGTGACCAAACGCTATCGTTGTGCATACTCAAGGTATGGATACATCTTCCGGCGGTCAAACTCCACATCTTGATTGTAGTGTCGGAGGAGGCGGTCAATATGATGTTGCCCTGCTGGCTGACAAGAATTGATCGCACGTTGTCGGTGTGCCCAACAAATTTTGTGATCCGTTGACCTGATCGAGGATCCCAAACACGGACCACGCTCTCAGGACCACCGCTGGCGATGATACCTCCACCGATTCCCAGCGAATATATCGAGCCCTTAGGGTTAGTACCCTCATCACCCACATCGATCTGTAATTTCTCACCGCCTCCGTTGAGATCCCAAATCATGATTTTTCGGTCTAGCCCCCCGCTAGCCACCCAATCCGAGTGTTCATCGGGTGTCGCGAGACATTTGACATAGTCACTGTGGACACCTATCGTCTCCGGTGGTAATTGATCGGCTGCATGAGGTCGCCAGAGCTTTACCGTCAAATCCGATGAAGCGGATACAAGGGCAGCGTTGGAGTGACAGAGCGCAAGGTCGTTAACCCAATGGGTATGGGCCTGAGCCTGGGTGCAAAAGGTGGAGGGTGGAGGAGCGGGGCGAGGGATAGCCGCTGAGTTTGCTGCGCCATCAGCGAGATCAACGCCGATTTTCCAAGAGCAGACGGCTCCATCACGACCGGCTGAATAACTTTGAAAAAAAAAAATCAGCTAAAAATGGCCTCAGAATCTGGCAGGCACTCTTGAATTTGGCCGAGAGAGCTAAACTTACAGAATCCCCTGTTTATCGACAGCGAGGCTATTGACGCCTAAGCGATGTCCGCCGGGAGAGTTCGCGAGTGGCAGTACTGTAGCTTTGGTCAGTCGTTTTGCGGCGGGAATACGGGGGGGACAGACCATAGCTGATCCGTTGGCGAGGTTTGCGCGCCATGGACAGATAGAGAGGAGGTGGTGTAGCGGGGTGCGGTTTTTACGTTGGAGAAGTGGGCGAAAGTTAAGGGCGAGATTTGCTTGCGGGACGGTGTGTGCGGTAAGGTGGAACAGGCTACTGCACCGGCTGCCGGTACCACAAGCATGGGGAGGGGTGGTTGGTGGGGGAAAGTGGTACTGTACAGTACTGTACCTCCGAGAGTGAGCAGGATAAGCGCTGGAATTCGAATTCATCCACGACATCGCATCGGCGTGCGGTATCATTTTCCGACTTGGCATGGGCGAATATTTAGGTCTAGAGAGTCCATGCTACGATGCATATAATGGCGTATATTCTTTGAGTATGGCTCTGCGATACGTACGAGTGACGGTATAGTGTACTCGAGTACAGGAAAGGTATTCAGGGCAGTGGAGCCGGTCGGGAAGAAGCAAACGGGATCATAGAAAAAGCACTATTGGCAACCTGCAAACAACCGCCGATCCAGCATGCTCGAGTACTTAATCAGGAGGCGAGTAGCAAGGTTTTGTGTCTCTTTTATCTTGGATGGGGAAATGGTGGTAGTATCATGGTTAAACCGGTTCTTTCATCTGTTGCGGATTGATAAAGGGTTTGTTTGGTACGGTGTATAATATTATATAAAACAACTATTCCCGGTGTGAGAGTTGACGGTACGCCTGAGATAGAGATGAAGCTAAGGTGGCACAGTACCATCACTTAAAGTCCGGCGGTCTTGGTGTGAACGATGTTTCATGTGCTAACCCCGGAATTTCTAGCACGATGCTGGTACTGATGTAAATGAGAATGGAAGTAAACCATCTTCCACAGTGGAAAGGCCTGTAGCGATGGTGGTGGAAGTGAAATCACGGGGAAAGTAGACAGGGCGAATGATACAGTATTCGATTTTGTGTGTAAGTCAGGGCATGGCATATACAGTTCTGTACTCGTACTGTGCTAGTACCATGGCATTGTGTACCTGAAAATGTAGGGACCCTGATAGGCTCGGTGCGGGACAACGCGTGCGTTTGCGATAACGACGAATCATGTCAACCCTCGACCTTTGTGGTGGGCTGGAGACCCCTGCCTGGGCTCAGAATTTTCGGTACCGGCACTGTACGAGTACTGGTACAGTACACTGACGCGAATTTACCTTCAAACCGTCTCCTGATTGCCCGCAAACCCTCCACTCCTGGATCGAATCTTAGTCTCCATCTCCATCCCCTGGCTATCGTCCTCCGAGACCTTCTTCTCACCTTCTCTCCCTTAACATCGGCAGCATCTCCGGATTTTTTTCGACTCTACATTTACCATTATACCTTGTTTAATGCTTCTGGAGTCCTTCCTTTCCCGATCCTCTCTGTTGGCGAACTAATGATACCTAACTCCTCACAGCTATAGCTAACGAACTCCTCCTCTTCAATACCGCAACTATGGATGGTGTGTCCTCCGGGAACAATTCGGTCGTATCTCCATCCGCATCGACTACCTCTTTGCTTCCATCCCTGAATCCCACTCTACTTATTGACTATCTAACGGAAGTCCTCTCTGTCACGGTCGGTGCTACTAAACGAGAGTTGGAGGCTCCCGGGAGTCTTCTCTCCGAGAGTCGCTATTCCGAGACTTTGCAGAAATGCTCTAGGTTTGCTGCAGAGCCGATTGTGGCGTTGTATGCCTCGAAGGACCTCGTGGAGGTTGAAGAACCTCCAAACGATGCCATCCGTGAGTTGGATTATCCTCGTTTCCCGTGTTTGTTTATCATCGACCGCTACTGATAATTCGGTATAGCTGTTTCTGGAACCGTCCCACAATCGTACACCTACTCCATTGCATCAGAGTTATCCTCCTTACCATTCACAGTTGCGTCTGTTGCCATTATCAAGCGACCTCAGCCTCTGGATTCTTCCATTCCTCTCCATGCCCAGATACAAATTATGAACCTTCCCGGGACAGTGGTGTTGAATAGTAGTGCTCAGGGCTCGGTATCGCCGTTCGAGATATTGCACTCCGTTGTGCATTCGGCTTTGGGACCTTACTTCGATGCTTATACCAAAGGCCAGGAAGCTCAGTCTAGCGGGCGGATCAACCGTTTTGCTGATGGTGAAGCCAAGACTGGTATTCCTGTTACAAAGAAAAAACTTGCCGAATTAGAGCTTTCTCTCCTACATTTGCAGCAGAATATCGAAATACCGGAGCTGTCATTGGGTCTCCATAATGTGGTGCAGTTGGCTGTAGATGAGGTATGAACGATCCATTATTTAGAGTAGTAATATTGTAATGGGATTGACTTGGATGTAGGCTTTTCTTAAAAATACGCGACCTTCGTTGGACCTCATACCCGCAAGTCTATTGCAAGATAGTACCTTCCTCAATAATCTTCAGTCCATTGTAAATGCTTGGATTAAGTCAATCCAATCAATAACCAAAATGTCACGAGACACTGAGAGTGGGACTGCTACCCAAGAGATTAATTTTTGGCTATCAATGGAGAGTGCTTTGGAGGGCATAGAGGAGCAACTTAGGAGCGATGGAGTACAGCTCACTCTAGAAATATTGAAGCATGCGAAGCGATTCCATGCGACCGTAAGTTTTATCGCGGACACAGGATTGAAGGAGGCTACGGACAAAGGTGGGTTTCAGTTCTCTCTGGATGTCTAGGCGATTCATGCCGAAATACCTACTGACGGCCCGATTCTAATAGTCCAAAAATACAATCAACTTATGCGCGATTTTCCACTCGATGAGCTCTTGTCTGCAACAAGCCTAGGGAAGGTTCAGGATGCAATTGTCGGAATTTTCATTCATCTCAACAAGAAATTACGGATATGTCCTTATCCCATCCGGAGGGCACTTCCACTTGTGGAGGCGATTTCGGCAGATTTGGATTCACAAATCCACACATTACTTAGTGGGCGTCGGTTGATGCATTTGGAATATAATGACTTTGAATCATTGATGAATGTTGCCGAAGGGATCTTTAGGACTTGGGACGATAACATCAAAGAGTTTACCAATGTTGCTCGAGAGGTAACGAGGAAGCGATCCGAGAAGTTCATCCCGATAAAGATAGCAGCCAGACACCTCAAAACCCAGGAGAGGTTGGCTTACGTCAAAGGCTTCCGTCATGGCCATGAGCAGTTGCAACGAACAATTGCAAACGTTCTCGGCCCTAACTCGTACGAGAATGGCGCCAACCCGAACTCGAGGGAGGGGGGAGCCGTGTCGGAAGACATTGGTGATGTTGATGCTGTCGAGGAGGTTTCCCAGGCATATGCTGTTCTAAAGGATGTAGATGTTTTGGACGTGTCGCCCGAAGGTACAGAGATTTGGATCGCGGCGGAAAACGCATACAACGAACGAACTTCCCGTGTGGAGAATTCCATCATTGCCCGATTAAGGGATAGGTTGGCTACCGCGAAGACCGCGAATGAGATGTTTCGGGTGTTTTCAAAATTCAATGCCCTCTTTGTGCGACCAAAGATTCGGGGTGCTATTCAGGAATATCAGACGCAGCTTATCGACAGCGTTAAACTTGATATTGCAGCTCTCCACGAGCGATTCAAGCAGCAGTATGGACATTCTGAGGCACATGCTATGGCCCAGTTGCATGACCTACCTCCAATTTCCGGCGCAATTATTTGGGCCAAGCAGATCGAGAGGCAACTAAACGCTTATATGAAGAGGGTTGAGGATGTTCTGGGGCACGGCTGGGAGCTTTATCACGAAGGCCAGAAGCTACAAGGGGAAAGCGTCACTTTTAGAAAGAAATTGGATACACGCCCGATCTTTGAGACCTGGTCGAACGATGTGCAGAAACGCAACATATCCATATCGGGAAGGTTGTTCGGTATCACGAGAAATAGGGCCGCCGGTGGCTCTTTGGAGCTGGTAGTCAATTTCGATCCTCAGGTCATTGCGTTGTTTAAGGAGGTCCGGAACCTTTTATGGCTTAATTTTCAAGTTCCCCACTCTATCATTAATATTTCCAAGGAGGCAAAACGTGTCTATCCTTACGCAGTTAGCTTGATGGAAACTGTTCGGACTTTTGCTCAAATCAATAAAGCAATATCCGAGATGTCCGATGTTTCAATCCTGCTTAGTGGTTATCAAAACGACGTGCACAGCTTGATAGGCAAGGGAACCCCCCTGAAATGGGAGTCCTTTGTTCACTCTTATGACTTGCACTTGAGGCAACTGCAGTATCTTCCCAATGGAAACATTGATCATTCAACGTCATTGCAAGGAAGGGAGAGCAAACATGTGCAATTCGTCCGGGACTTCGCGGCCGCTGTTTCTATTCTCCAAAGCAAGACCGGGACACTGGCCAGCATTCACGAGACATCACAAAAGGCAATGGCGGAGCTTTGCGCTTGTCCATATGATGTTGACGCCTTCCAACATAAGCTCGAAGTCATTCAAACCGCCGTCGATCAACTCAATCTGGAGAATTATGTCAATTTACCACACTGGGTTGGGGAGTTGAACGGTAAGATTGAAATGATTCTACTTGGCCGGCTCCAGGAAGCAGTTGTGCGATGGATTGAGGTGTTTAAAGATGCAAAAGGCGATGAAGGAGCTGATGGTGATAGTCAACGTAAGCGGATGAGTAGAAATGAAGAGGTTGATGTCGATGGGATTGCGAAAGGCAGGGATACTTATGACCCTCGCATGAAGAGACTTGTGCATGAGATCAGCATCCGGAACCAAGTTATTTATCTCGACCCGCCGTTGGAGTTTGCAAGGGCGAGCTGGTTCTCCCAGCTGCATCAGTGGTTGAGCGTTGTCTGTAATCTCCGGAAGCTGAAAGCGAGTCGATACGAGATGAACATCAACCTGGCCGCAGGGGACTCTGAAATGCTATTCTCCGACCTGGTAAGTTTTAGATATTTTTGGGGAATCCTCTTTTTCCTTTACTGATTGTTGTGTAGCCTGCGAGTTGCGCGCCTACGCTCTCTGAGGCATACGAAGCAATAGAACATAAATTGGCGGCGGTTGGAACATATGTCGAAAAATGGCTTAGGTTCCAGTCCCTGTGGGATTTGCAGTCGGAACAAGTCTACGATATCCTTGGCGATAATCTTGAACGATGGCTTCAATTGTTGACAGAAATTCGAAAAACCCGATCCACATTCGATACCTCAGACGTTAGTCAGTCATTCGGTAACCTTTCCGTAGATTACGAACAGGTTCAGACGAAGGTCAACGCGAAATACGATCAATGGCAGCATGATATTCTCGTCAAGTTCGCCAATAAACTTGGAAATCGTATGAGGGAAGCTCACGCAGAAATTGGGAAAGCCAGACGTGACCTAGAGGGTCAATCCCTTGAGGCTTCATCCACGGCGCAGGCCGTATCTTTTATCACTATTGTGCAACAGTGCAAGCGCAAAGTTAAGTCTTGGGCACCGGAAGTTGAGCTTTTCCGAAAGGGGGAAACTACACTCTCTCGGCAGAGATATCAGTTCCAGCAAGACTGGTTATTTGTCGACCAGATTGACGGAGAATGGGCGGCTCTGAATGAAATATTGGCTCGTAAGAGCAAAATTGTGCAAGATCAGACTGGTGAGTGCTGTGTTGATAGTGGGGTATGGTTACTTTAATGCTGATGACCTTTAGATGCACTTCGAGCAAAGATTGTGGCAGAGGATACCGTTGTTACGGATAAGATTAACAATATCGTTGGAGAGTGGAATGATCAAAAGCCTGTTTCAGGTACCATAGCTCCGGCGGAGGCATCTCAAACTTTGAGCGGCTTCGAGACGAGACTATCCCAACTCAAGTCCGAATCCGAGATGGTTTCGAAAGCCAAGGAAGCTCTGGACATCCCTGCGGGCCCGGAAAATATCCTAGTTTCAATTCTCGAGGAAGTCCAGGATTTCAAATCTGTTTGGTCTGCTCTTTCCACAATTTGGAAGAGTCTGAACGATCTGCGCGATACGCCTTGGTCCTCAGTTATTACTAGAAAGATTCGCCAAGGGCTTGAGGGTTTGATTAATATGACCAAAGAGATGCCCAGCCGGATGCGACAATATGCCGCTTTTGAACACATTCAAAACGTGCTTCGCCAATTGGTCAAAGTTAACCCACTCTTGTCGGAGATGAAATCAGAGGCAGTTAGGGAGAGGCATTGGGGTAAGATATTCAAGGCATTAAAGCCAGGACACCGGCTATTTTTGTCTACTCTCAACCTAGGCACAGTTTGGGATCTCAATCTGATTGCCAGTGAGCCCGTGATTCGTGATATCATTGCCCAAGCTCAGGGAGAAATGGCTCTAGAGGAATTTCTGAAACAGGTTTGTAGCCTCGAACTTTACATCCTTTGGATTGTCGATCTGATCTGGGCTAATAATTACTTTAGGTTCGGGAAACGTGGTCTAATTATGTACTCGATCTCGTCAGTTATCAGAATAAGTGCCGTTTGATCCGTGGTTGGGATGATCTTTTTGCTAAATGTAGCGAAAACCTCAATTCGCTCCAAGCGATGAGGCATTCCCCATATTACAAGGAATTTGAGGATGAGGCATCCTCATGGGAAGATAAATTGAACAGGGTTCATGTCTTATTCGACATCTGGATTGATGTACAGCGCCAATGGGTTTACCTCGAAGGCGTCTTCACCGGGAACGCTGACATCAAGCACCTTTTACCTATCGAATCTTCCCGATTCCAAAACATAAATTCCGAGTTCTTTACCGTTATGAAAAAGGTTTACAAATCGCCTTACATTCTTGACGTCCTGAACATCTCTGGTGCCCAGAAGTCCTTGGAACGCCTGGCAGAACTCCTCAATAAAATCCAGAAGGCGCTTGGCGAATATTTGGAGCGTGAGAGGGTTTCATTCCCCCGGTTTTATTTCGTCGGTGACGAGGATCTTCTTGAGATCATTGGGAATAGCAACGATACTTATCGTATTCAGAAACACTTCAAGAAGATGTTTGCAGGGCTTTCTGGGTTGACACTGGATGACGACTCTACTATCTTGGGGTTCACATCGAAGGAGGGCGAAGAAGTGAGATTAAAGAAAGAGATCTCCCTGATTAAGACACCTAAGATCAATGACTGGCTAACCGCTCTCGAAACTAACATGAAACTTACCTTGGCCGAGCTTCTGGCAGAGGCTGTGCGGGATTTCCGGAATATTTTCTCCATGAAAGATTTAAGCGGGGAAAATTTCTCCAAATATATTGCGCAATACCCGGCGCAAATCCTTGTCCTTGCAACCCAGGTGGTTTGGACAACAGTGGTAGATAAGGCTTTGGCTGAAGGGGGTGCAGGCCTGCAGGGCTTATATGGGCAAGAGGTCAAGGTGCTCGCGCTGCTTGCGGCGACGGTTTTGGGGGATCTCGGGCCTATCGAGAGAAAAAAATGCGAACATTTGATTACTGAGTTTGTTCATCAACGCGACGTCATCTTTAGACTTGTTAATTCCGGAGCGGATTCAACAGAGGATTACACGTGGCTACTCCAAATGAGATATCATTATCAAGATGAAGGGGAATATCTGAGTAGACTGAAGATCAGAATGGCAAATGCAGAGTTGGAATACGGATTCGAGTATCTTGGTGTGGCTGAACGTCTTGTGCGCACGCCACTTACTGATAGGTGTTTCTTGACATTGACCCAAGCCTTGTGCCAGAGGCTTGGGGGGTCTCCGTATGGTCCAGCAGGAACTGGCAAAACTGAGTCGGTCAAGGCACTCGGTGTTCAACTCGGTCGGTTCACCTTGGTATTTTGTTGTGATGACACCTTCGACTTCCAGGCGATGGGGAGAATCTTCTTGGGGATCTGTCAGGTCGGAGCATGGGGCTGTTTTGACGAGTTTAACCGGTTGGAAGAGAGAATATTATCCGCTGTATCGCAACAAGTTCAAAACATCCAACTTGGATTAAAGAAAGCTATTGAGGACTCTAACGCGCAGATAGAATTGGTTGGCAGACAGCTCAAGGTGCATCAAAATACAGGTTTGAATACCCACATATTTTATATGGAAACTCAGGTGTTAACACAGGCGCTTAGGCATCTTTATCACCATGAATCCTGGTTACGCCGGCCGTTCGAATTTGCCGGATAATCTTAAGAAGCTCTTCCGGAGTGTTGCTATGTCGAAGCCTGATAAAGAGCTTATTGCCGAAGTTATGCTTTACTCACAAGGATTTAACCAGGCGAAGGAGCTTTCCAAGCAGACAGTGCCATTTTTCGACCGTTGTGCTTCGCGGCTTTCAAAACAAGCGCATTATGATTTCGGATTGCGTGCGCTGAAGAGTGTACTAGTTAGCTCTGGAGGATTAAAGAGGGCGAGGCTGGTAAACGATGGCGTTGATTTGGACGGGGAAAAGATATCGGGCTCCGACTGGGAGGCGCAGATTATTGTGCAGAGTCTGAGAGAAACTATAGCCCCGAAATTGATCCGGAGCGATGTAGAGATTATGAGGGAGTAAGCTCACATCGCATGTTAAACTGCCTTTCCTCTCTAATATGATGTCTTAGGATCGAAGAAGAGTCATTCCCGGGAATCCAATACGTACCCGGAAATCTAGGTAAACTGGAGGAAGTAATAAGAAAGATTGCCACCGAACAAAACCTTGTTTTGACGGATACCTGGTTGACCAAGGTTTTGCAACTATACCAAATTCAAACTATTCACCATGGTGTGATGATGGTTGGGGACTCTGGTTCGGGAAAATCTGGTGCTTGGAAAGTGTTACTCCAGGCTTTGCAACAGGTTGAGAGCCAAGAAGGCGTTTATCACATAATTGACTCGAAAGTTATGTCGAAGGAGGCGTTATACGGAAGTCTCGATTCGACAACGAGAGAATGGACCGATGGACTTTTTACTAGTATTTTGAGGAAAATTGTCGACAACCTACGTGGTGAAGATTCGAAGAGGCATTGGATTGTTTTTGATGGTGATGTTGATCCCGAGTGGGTCGAGAACTTGAACAGGTACTTTCCGTTACGACTCTGTGGTCAGATATTAGCTAACAGTATCATGCAGTGTTCTGGATGATAATAAGTTACTCACCTTGCCGAACGGAGAACGCCTGAACCTCCCCTCGAACGTTCGCATCATGTTTGAAGTTGAGACATTGAAATATGCTACCTTGGCCACTGTCAGCCGATGTGGTATGGTCTGGTTCAGCGAAGATACAGTCACCTCAAAAATGATGGTTACCAATTACCTCAAGTCTCTTCGGACAGTTATATTTGAGGATCTCGATGAGGACAATACGATTAACTCTGGGCAGGTGTCAGTTAAGGCGCTTTCAACTCAATCTCACATGGCGGAGCTTCTCGGTCAGCTTCTTGACAATGACAATTTTATTTCGGAAACTCTTATGGAAGCCAGAAAATACAACCATATCATGGAATTTACGGAGGTTCGAGTTCTAAACACACTATTCTCGTTGCTCAATAAGATATGCCGGACCATGATCGAATACAACATTCAACACGCCGACTTCCCGCTTGAGGATGAGCAAGTCGAAGCATATGTTTCGAAAAAATTACTTTTGGCATTGGTCTGGAGCTTTACGGGAGACTGCCCATTGACGGACCGACAACGCTTCGGGCACTACGTGTGCGGTTTAGCAACAATCGAGCTTCCGCCTTTGACCGGAGGAGGCGTTATCATTGACTTCGATGTTTCTCTACCGAAAGCAGAATGGACGCCGTGGCAAGACCAAGTACCTTCGATTGAAATCAACACTCACTCTGTTACTCAGACTGATCTTGTCATCCCCACTCTGGATACCGTTCGACACGAAGATGTCTTATACTCATGGCTGGCGGAACACAAGCCACTACTTTTGTGTGGACCTCCAGGTTCCGGTAAAACCATGACACTGTTTAGTGCTCTGAGGAAGCTTCCGAACATGGAGGTTGTTGGGTTAAACTTTTCCAGCGCTACCACACCGGACCTTCTTATCAAGACTTTTGAGCAATATTGCGAGTACAAGAAGACATTGAACGGAGTGATGCTCTCTCCAACCCAAATCGGGCGCTGGCTGGTACTATTCTGTGACGAAATAAATTTGCCAGCACCAGACAAATACGGGACGCAGCGCGCCATATCATTCCTCAGACAATTGGTAGAACAAAACGGTTTCTGGAGGACCTCTGATAAAACCTGGGTCACCCTAGACCGCATTCAGTTCGTGGGGGCTTGTAACCCCCCCACCGATGCTGGTCGTACGCCTATGGGGGCTCGTTTCCTTCGGCACGCACCGCTCATCATGGTCGATTATCCTGGCGAACTGTCACTGACACAAATTTATGGAACATTTAACAGCGCTGTCTTGAAGATTATTCCCACCCTTCGAGGGTACTCAGAACCTCTTACGAAAGCAATGGTTCAATTCTACCTAGAGTCGCAACAGAGATTTACTCCCAAGATCCAGCCGCACTATGTCTACTCCCCCAGAGAGCTTACGAGATGGGTTAGGGGTTTGTACGAGGCCCTGAGGCCCTTGGAAACGCTCTCCGTTGAAGGGCTGGTCAGGATCTGGGCTCATGAAGCACTGCGGTTGTTTGAAGATCGTCTCGTCGGAGAAGATGAGAGACAATGGACCGCCGATGCGACTAGGAGAATTGCCCTTCAGCATTTCCCTGGCATTGACGAAGGGAAGGCGCTGGGTGGGCCAATACTGTTTTCGAATTGGTTATCTAAGAACTACGTTCCTGTGGAGAGAGAGCAATTGAGAGATTTTGCAAAGGCACGTCTAAAGACTTTCTGTGAGGAGGAAGTGGATGTGCCGTTGATCCTCTTCAACGATGTGCTTGAACATGTATTGCGCATTGACAGGGTCTTCAGACAGCCGCAGGGGCATTTGATTCTTATCGGCGTTAGTGGAAGTGGAAAAGTACGTTGTTTTTTCACCCATTGTTCTTTTGTCTCTAACCGGAGTTCTTAGACTACTTTATCTCGGTTTGTGGCCTGGATGAATGGGCTCAAGGTCTTCCAGATTAAAGTTCACGGTAAGTATTCTGCAGAAGACTTCGACGAGGATCTTCGGGATGTTCTTCGGCGATGTGGTTGTAAGGGGGAGAAAATTTGCTTTATCATGGACGAGTCTAACGTCCTCGATTCTGGGTTCTTGGAACGCATGAACACCTTGCTAGCAAATGCAGAGGTTCCCGGCCTTTTCGAGGGAGACGAATTCGCAGCTTTGATGACGGCCTGTAAGGAAGGCGCTCAGCGACAAGGACTGCTTCTAGATTCCCAAGAGGAGTTGTACAAATGGTTCACCCAACAGATCGTCAAGAATCTGCATGTTGTCTTTACCATGAATCCCCCAGAGGACGGCCTATCATCTAAGGCAGCGACGTCCCCGGCATTGTTCAATCGTTGCGTTCTGAACTGGTTTGGGGATTGGTCGGACCAGGCTTTCTTCCAAGTTGGGATGGAATTGACACAGTCCCTTGATCTCGACAGAGCAACCTATAGGGCTCCCGACAGTATTCTGGTGGCCTATAGAGAACTCTCGCTGCCCCCTTCCCATCGTGAGGCAGTTGTCAATGCGATGGTTTATATCCATTACTCGCTTCACCGTTTCAATGCCAAGCTCCAAAAGCAACAAAACAAGACAACATATCTAACGCCTCGCCATTTCCTCGACTTTGTTGCTCAGTATGTCAAACTTTACAACGAGAAACGCGAGGATCTTGAGGAGCAGCAACGACACTTGAATGTTGGATTAGAGAAATTGAAGGACACGGTCGACAAGGTGCGGGAGCTTCGAACAAGCTTGGCCGAAAAACAAGGACAGCTCGAGAGAAAGAGCGCCGAGGCGAACGAAAAACTA
This sequence comes from Tuber umbilicatum, assembly GCA_003313605.1. Taxonomy (NCBI): domain Eukaryota; kingdom Fungi; phylum Ascomycota; class Pezizomycetes; order Pezizales; family Tuberaceae; genus Tuber; species Tuber umbilicatum. The sequence goes on from QLOI01001157.1 coordinate 48,041, forward strand.
CGAAGAATGGTCGCCGATCAGCAGGAAACCGAACAAAAGCGAGCTGCCTCTCTGCAAGTCCAAGCAGAGTTGGAAATCCAGGAGAAGGTGGTTGCCCAACGAAGGGAAGTTGTGCTGATTGATCTTGCAAAGGCCGAGCCAGCCGTCATTGAAGCGCAAAGAAGTGTCGGAAGCATTAAGAAAACTCACTTGAACGAGGTCAGGGTTATGGGGAAGCCTCCGCTAGCTGTTCGACTCGCGATGGAGTCTGTTTGCACGCTGTTGGGGCATAAGGTAGATGCATGGTCAACAGTACAATCTATCGTGGGACGTTCGGATTTCGTCTCGAGCATCATCAACTTTGACAACGATAAGCAGATGACCAAGAGTCTTCGACTTAAAATGCAAAAGGATTACCTTTCTTCGCCGAGTTATAACCCAGAAGCGATGAATAGGGCAAGCAAAGCATGTGCACCTCTGGCTCAATGGGTAGAAGCACAAGTCAATTACGCCGAGATTCTTGATCGTGTAGGGCCTTTGAGGGACGAGGTTGATCAATTGGAAGAGCAAGCAAAACAGACAAAGGCGCAAGCGCAAGCGATGCAAGATACGATCCAAGAGCTTGAACGGAGTATCGCTAGGTACAAAGACGAATATGCGGCTCTCATCAGCGAAACTCAGGCCCTCAAAACCGAAATGTCCCGTGTCCAGTCAAAAGTTGATCGCAGTGTTAAGCTTTTGGATAGTTTGTCTTCTGAGAAGACTCGCTGGGAATATGGTAGCAAATCCTTTGAAACACAAATAGGGACGTTGATTGGAGATGTTATTGTGTCTGCGGCATTCTTAGCATATGGCGGGCTCTATGATCAACAGTACCGTAAATCGATGGCAGACGACTGGCTCAACCATCTTTCGTTATCCGGTATTCAATATAAGGAACATAATCCGGTTACGGAATATCTGTCAACTGCCGACGAGAGACTTGTGTGGCAAGAGAATGGGTTACCAGTGGATGATCTTTGCACCGAGAATGCGATTGTCCTCAAGAGGTTCAACCGTTATCCTCTCATTATCGACCCTTCTGGCCGTGTCACAGACTTCCTAGCCAACGAGAGCAAAGAGCGGCGTCTTACCATCACGAGTTTCTTGGATGATTCGTTTACCAAGCAATTGGAGAGCTCACTTCGTTTCGGAAATCCTATTCTTATCCAGGACGCGGAGCATTTAGACCCCATTCTCAATCACGTCTTGAACAAGGAATACCAGAAAACCGGGGGTCGTGTACTGATTCAGCTCGGAAAACAGGAAATCGATTTCTCGCCTGCATTCAAGTTATATTTATCCACTCGTGATCCGTCGGCGTCCTTCGCCCCCGATATCTGCAGTCGTACTACTTTTGTCAATTTCACCGTTACCCAGAGTAGTTTACAGACCCAATCTTTGAACCAGGTGCTGAAGTTCGAGAGACCGGATGTTGATCAACGCAGAACGAACCTAATGAAGCTCCAAGGCGAATTCAAGCTACATCTCCGACAACTCGAGAAGCGCCTTTTACAAGCACTGAACGAATCCAGGGGAAATATTTTGGATGACGATCGGGTCATCGATACCCTTGAGACCCTGAAGACCGAGGCGGCTGAGGTGTCACGCAAGATGGCAGAAACAGATGGCGTAATGACTGAGGTAGAAACAATTACCCTGCAGTACCAAGTTATTGCCCGTGCATGCAGTGCTGTCTTCGCGGTCCTCGAACAACTCCATCATCTCAACCACTTCTACCAGTTTTCGCTCCAGTAAGTTGCCCCCTCCAATTTGGCAACAATCAACTAACCAAATATTCAGATATTTCCTCGGTATTTTTCATTCTGTCCTACACGACAGCAAGCGTTTGCAAGCTGAGAAGGATTACAACGCCCGTATTCAAATCATTCTCCATGACCTTTTCGTTACCACGTGAGTTTAATAGGTATCATTTCTTCTATAATCCTACTTGTACTAATCTTTTCTAGTTATCAACGTACTGCCTTGGGGTTGCTCCAGAAAGACCGCGTGACCTTGGCAATGCTTCTGGCCCAGGCGTCTCCATACAAGATGGATAAATCGTTGATCGACCGCATCTTAGATGATGGCCTCCCCGGGATAGATGCTTCGACCGAAGTGGAGAGGAGAGATGAAGTAATCCGGCGAGCTTCGACACTTCCGGTTTTCAAGAATTACATTGAAAATATCACCTGCGAAGAATGGGAGAAGTTCTTTCAAGAGGAGACTGCCGAGAGCTTTGTCCCTGTCGTTTGGGATAGCAAACTACCCAATCTTGATCAAGAACTAAACAAACTTCTGCTCGTCAAACTTGGCAGAGTGGACCGCTTCGTTCCATCTGCGGAGAAGTTTGTAGGCGCTGTCTTTGGAAAGGACGTTTTGGACGCTACTGGAGATCTTCGTCAGGTTGTGGCTCAGGTATCTGCAACCATCCCCATTGCTCTCGCCTCCTCACCTGGTTTCGATGCAAGTTACAAAGTGGATAGTTTGGTGGAGCAGCTTAGGGTTAACTGCACCAATATCGCCATGGGCTCAAACGAAGGTTTGGCAACCGCAGACAAGGCGGTCAGCAATGCCGCTTCGGCTGGAACTTGGGTCTTGGTCAAAAACGTGCATCTTACTCCTGCATGGTTACAATCGTTAGAGAAGAGGCTTGATGCACTACGACCCCACCCTAATTTCAGGCTGTTCCTCTCTATGGAGTCTTCGCCTAAAATCCCGATTAATCTGCTACGTGCTTCACGTGTACTCATGTACGAACAACCTGCCGGGGTCCGTGCAAACATGAAGGACTCACTTTCAACGCTGTCAACGCGTCCAGCCAAACAACAACCTACCGAGAAGGCAAGGGTATACCTTCTTCTCTCCTTCCTACACGCGGTTGTTCAGGAGAGACTACGCTACGTTCCTAACCTAGGGTGGAAAGAATGGTGGGAGTTCAATGATAGTGATGTAAGCCGCTCACCGTTGTTTATTGCATTGAGGAGTATACTAAGTCCTAGGATAGTATGAATGCTCGGCCTACATCATTGATACTTGGATTGATCATGTTTCAGGTGGTCGTACGAATGTTGCTCCAACTAAGCTTCCCTGGGGCATGATCCGTACTCTTATCACGGAGACATACGGCGGTAAAATCGATGACGAGGGCGATTTCCAGCGTTTGACAGATCTAGTCAGATCCGTGTTCACTCCTGACGCTTTCAACTCTGACTTTAAATTGGTTGACACCGACCAGCCTCTCTATGTCCCTGAAGGTATCGGGATGCCAGACTTCATGCAATGGGTCAACGCGCTCCCAGAGAGAGAGCCACCGACATACCTAGGCTTACCAGCGAATGCAGAAAAGCTACTGCTAGTGGGACACGGAAAGGGGATGATCGGGAATTTAGGCACTATCACGGATATGCTGGAGGAAGGAGAACGGGTTGTGGCAGAGGTAGCGAATGCTGCTTAGTTATTTCTTTTCGTGTTTATTATTTAATTTTAAGCGTTTTAGCATTGGGAGTCTTTATTTGGGAATCCCGTTCTTGTATTGTTTGGTATATATCCTACTCCTATTTTCTTACTCACATGCGCAATACTCTAGCTATCCACACTATTTTCACCTCTGTATGCCCGGGACCTGTGTTCCGCCGTTCACCAACGTGTTTACCCAGCGTCCTCATTCCCACCTTAAATTAATATCTCTGAACAATGTCACTCTGACGTCTCACAACTCTACCAATAGACATCTTCCGGTGAATTATTTTACCGGCGGCCATTCCGATTGTGAACTGAAGCCCTGACTACCTTTATTCAACCCGAAGTTACCCCATGCCCACTGTAAAAATCAAAGTAATCGTGTAGAAATGAGAAAAGGGAAGTGAAGAGAAGAACCACAAAGCATTACTACAAAACGTTAAATATCCTGCCATCTATCTCCTAGCTCTTAAAGCCCTCATCCCATCCTTAGAATCCACAATCCTCCCACTAACGTCCTTCAGCGCATCATTAAACTCTCTAAGCGTCCTATTCAACCTTTTAGCGTCCTGCCGACCTCCAACTCCACCCGTGAGCGCTGTGAGATCTTCCCCACCGATACTACCCATGGTGGCCTGCTCCTCAACACTGCGCAGCGAGAGTTCCACCTCCTGCACACTCTCTAGGAATAGGTCCAACTTCTGGTCCATCTTTGCGATCTGCGTGTCGAAGTAGTTTACCATCGGCTTATTGCTTGTGATGTCGTTCTCGCGCATGGGTTGGTTGTGCTGCTGCGCGATGTACTGGCTGCGCTGGGCGGGTGGCACACGGAAGAGGTCAACGTTGCGGATGGATAGGGTTGCGGCTGCATCGTCTTCGTTGTGGTGTTGACGCGCAGTGCTCAGTGCTGCGTCATCGGCGGCGAGGAAGGATTTAGTGGTCGCGAGCTTGTGGGTTAGAACTGCAGTGTCGGAGGGGATAGAGTCGATGGTTGCGCGATGACCAGGGAAGCGGGCAGTGAGCTCTGTGGCGATGCGCATTTGCTCTTGTATCTCTTGTCTATAATGCAGGGTATGTGAGCGAGGGAGGCCCATAATCCGATGATGTAGAAAGAAGTCTTACTCAATACCCTCCAGGATTCTCTGAACCTCTGCATGGCAGTCACCAAATCTAGTAGTCGGTATAAGTTTTGAAGCGTCAATAGTGGCTGCTGGAACTGTGTTCTGCTGTTGTGATTGTTGCTGCGGCTGTGCAGTGCCGAGAGAAGTCCCACCAAATCCACCGGGCCTTGGAGTTGCCGATGCCGTATTACCAAATGCTCCAACGCTAGGAGTAGTTGCTGCAGAAGCAGGGGCAGTACTATAAACGTGAGCCGAGAAATTTTTAGAACGGAGGGTGCGACATACAATGAAGGCTTAGGAGGAGGCTGTAAAGCTCCCCCACCAAACAATCCCCCTCCAGTAGCGGGCGCGGAGGCTGGTGCCGCTGCTCCAGCTCCAAAGAGCCCTCCAGTAGGTTGGGCTGGGGTAGTTGCTTGAGTAACGCCGCCAAATAGTCCTCCCGTGGGTGCGGCTCCAGTGGTAGGAGTGGTGGTTGCGGGAGTTCCAAACAGACCACCGCTTGCAGGGGCAGAAGTGGCAGCAGTATTTAGAGCACCACCAAATAATCCCCCCCCTCCTCCTCCTCCACCTGTAGTCGGAGTAGCAGGTCCACCGAAAATACCACCGCTGGTACCTGATACTGGGGTTTGCGTTTGCACCTGTCCACCACCAAACAATCCACCGGAAGAAGGGGCAGCTGACTGCGACGCGCCGCCGAGACCTCCGCTATTCTCGCTAGTCGTGGGTGCCGAGCTAAATAGTGAAGGAGCCTGTGGCTGCTGCTGTTGTTGCCCGCCGCTAAACGACGCGAGTTCCCTATTGTTAGCATTTCGCCAAAGCCCATGAAGTTGCGGGAGGTCATTACAAAAGTGATGAGGTCCCCGGAGTGGGTGTATTTATTCGCCCGAAGAGTGACATAAGGAGCGAGGCTCTTGTCTGGTGATTTGAATTGGTATGAGTTGAACACCACCGATCAAGTGGTGGAAGGGATAGATTCAAAGAACGAAAGGGTGTTTGGATGTTGTTGTTGTTAGCTTAGTTAAACCGAGACTGTTGAGGCTCAAGAAAAATGCGGGCAGGGATGTGATGTTCTGTGAAGAAAGTTACCCGCTCTACCTTGCCACCACAGCCACTGAACCACACAACATTGAAGTCTCAAAGCTTTGTCATAGTGTATCTAACGTCCGTCACCACCACCGACCGCGACGACTATTCACGCCCGATTATTCGATACAATTTACCCCTGTAAAAGCGATCAATAATGGACCAAGATGAAGACGCATACCTCTACGGAGATGATCCAGCTTCAACGGAGGAGACTTCTATTAGCAGTTCGACTCTCCAGCAAACCCCAAACTCCCCTCCCAGAGCAATACCCGAAAACTTCCCCGAACACTCTGGAGGAGATACACCAATGGCAGATAGCGCTCCCGAGCGTGCCGCCAAGGGAGACGACCTAGAAGAAGGCGAAGAGGAAGAGGAAGAAGTAGAGGAAGAAGTAGAAGTCGACGACAGTGAAGATGTGCCTACAGACACCCAATTCCATCTCGGAATTCCTCAGATAGCTAACTTGTGACCCAGGAAATCGAGTTCGTAATTGAACGAAAAGACGGTACTCGACCGGAGCCGCCCCCTCAGCCATCTCGCTACAACCAAGTCCGCATGGCCCCCACCCGCCCCATCCCAGAATCCTCCAGCTCTGCAAAAGCCACAACACCCCAACCATCAGCCAGCACAACGCCTCAGCCCCCTACCGGCCCCGCATCCTCTCAACACCCCCACCCTCCAGCAATCTCTTCTTCAAAACTAGACCTGAACGGGAACCCAGCATACCACGGAACACCGATAAAGTCCATTTCCTTGGACTCGGACACGCTTCTCCCCTCCGACAAACCATGGCGCAAACCCGGGGCTGACGTGACGGATTACTTCAACTACGGCTTCGACGAATTCACCTGGACAGCGTATTGTCAGAAGCAGGAGTCTATGCGGGAGGAATTCGACCCGAGGAAGATGATGGAGCAGATGATGTTACTCTCGGGTATGACTGGGGGATTGGGAATGCCAGGGATTGTTGTTGACCCATCTGCCGTTAATGTTGGCGTTGGGGGGATGGACATGAATGCTGCGGCGGCTATGATGGGTTTCAATGCTGGAGGGGGAGGCGGCAGCGCTGCCGGCGGGGCGCCAACGACAGCAGTCGGTACGACCGCTGGTGGGACGGATATGAGTATGGTTAGCGGGATGGTTGACCCGTCTATGTATGGGGCTGGTCCGATGGGTGGGGCATATGATGACAGGAGCGGTGCCGCTGCTGGGGCTTACGGAATGGCGGCTGATCCGAGGAGAGCCGGGATGTAAGGCTCTTAACCTCCCGGGTCGATGCTAATGTAATGGGCTAGGCTAATCTCTCTCACTAGGCCACCCCAAGGACCGCAACAGGCGATGGGCGCATATGGCTACGACCAGAATATGATGCAGCAACAGCAGCAACAACAACAACAACAACAACAGCAAAATGTCAGAGGCGGTGGCTACGGACGTAACAGAGGCAGAAGGGGATGGTAACCGATTACGAACTCCATACGCTACTTGTCCTTTTTTTATCCAATGTAAATACATCCGGTTGTTCTTGAGTGTAACCTTATGTATTACTATGATATTATTATTTTTTTCCTTCATTTTTCATTTTTCCCTCCCCGAAAGCCCAAATTGGAAGTCAGATTATCACTCAATTTTTAGGTAACCTATTCAACTCCGAAAGATTCTAAGCCTCACAGCTGTCGGTGCCCGACGTTTTGTGTGAATATATATATTCCTATGGTAGGAGGATAAAACGAACCGGAAAGCAAATGTAGGGAGCAATTTCTCCCCCGAAACAAGTCCTATTGCGACTAATTTGCTACTGTAGTAATATACATAAAGAATTGTAGCACCAACAAAACAGGAGGAGAGCGGGGATAAGGACAAGAATCACGACAATATTAATGGGACGTGGGTCGGATTCCCTCGCATATGATGAGGATAAAAACAGAAGTAATCCTTCTCGTGGTGATGGTTTTATACAGCATTCTGGGATCGCCGCACCCCCCACCTCACCGCGCACCATGGCATCAGCTCCCCAATACCGAAAGCCACCTAATCTTGGTCTTATATTGAGGGATCGGCTAATAATAGAGCCTCGAGTCGGCTCTCAACATAAGGGTCCACGGATGCTTGTCCAGCGCTCATATCCGCGTTACTTCCATCGGAGAGGTTCCTTAGCCTGAACAGGGAACGGCAGTGCCTCAAGTATGCCTCCGAAATCTTATCGGACATCTGGGCACCAAGGCGCTTCTCCTGCAACCCGGGCATCCCCCATGGCCAATACCATTTGCCATGGGTTCCCCGGGTATAAAAGGAGGGGCCCGGAAGGCTGTTGTATCCTTTCATCCATAGCTGACAGGGAGTACAGCTAAGTTTAGATACTCCAATATAACTAAAGGCTGGTACCCCCCCCCAGGTATCCCTATGGTTATCGGCATCGCCACTTGTCTCGGTACCTTTTCCTTTGACAACCTTCATCACTGCAGACTTTAGCTTGGCTTTATGTCTCCGGACTTCCTCCCATGCCTCCTTATTCTCCCACCCCTTCAGTGGAGCGATATCTCTTGTAGCAGTGACTTTTCGTTGGCCCACTAAATATTGAATGAGTGCACATTCGCAGTGAACAGGAACTAGAGGGTGTGATTTAGAGTGGCGACCAGCTTGATATTTGGGATAGGATTGCAACGCGGATTTACAATAGGATTTTGCTTCCAATCGGAGATGTGGTATGGATCGTGATTTGTGGTAAGCTTTGGATATCAATGGTGGATTGGTCTGTGGTTGTGATTGGAGTTGTGAGTGTGTTGGTGGCTCCGGTAGTGAAAATTTCTCGTGAAGCTCCTCTGCCTCTATTTCCGGCCATGTTGCTCCTAACTTATAGTAGTTTCCTGCAACTTGGTCGATAATGTGCCTCCATTCGGCAACTGTTCTCGGTAGCTTCACCTTACGTTCTGCGGGCGGAGGAACTGATACAACAGTCAATTGACAATTCAAGGCATCTTGGGGGCGAGGAGAATGAGCGAAGGCAATCAATGTCTGGATATGCCTTTGTTGGCTGGTCACTTTTCTAAGTGCGTGGCGGAGGTGGAAGGTTTGTGTACGATCAGGCTCTATTAGTGAAAGTTATTAGATGATAGAATCGAATATACTGAAGGACAGAGGTATCATACCGATAAGGGTGGCAAGATCATCACAAAAAGGATTATCATCTTGAGTCAATGATCTAATGCGTTGAGTCGCACCCTCCAACAATACATAAAGATCTGTCCAGCGTTCTATGTCCTGGTATCCAATACTAGTTTTCATATCATGGATCTTGTATGCGCATTTCAGGGCCCTAAATGCGGTTTTTAATTCGCTCTCTAAGCCTATCAGATTTCTGCCCCGAAGTTTCTCTAACTTATCCATAAAATCGACCAAGCCGGACCACCATTTTTCGACCCGACTTCTATTTTTATTTTTCGTGTAGTCATAGATTCGGGTAAAGATCGAGATCCGGCGGTTATGACCAACCCCGATGGGCATACCTGGTGACTTCCCCTTATAGTTTTTCCACTGCTCTGGGTTGTCACCTTGTTCCCGATTGGCTTTAAACTCGGCTCCTAACCGTTGCAAGCCCTTCCATATCCGGGAGATATAATCGGGGAGAGACTTCTTTACTGCACCATTCTCTGCGAGGGTCAAACATATTTGTCCTCGCGCCAGTTTCAACTGCAGGGCCACAGCAACTACTTGGTGTTTCTCCTCAGAAACACATATGCTCGCGAGGGCATCTAGTAGCGGAAATGTCCGCTGGATACCCTCTTCATCATCTAGCATCCCACCCACTATATCGGATTCGGAGATCCTGGTGTAACGATCAATATGATCGTGGTGAACACCAACCACCTGTGCCATTAAGGCAACCATAGTATGGGGATCGAGAGGCCGATGCGGCATGTTTGATCACTTGCTTTTTAGGAAGCTTAGGGATGGGAATTCGTGGATCCTATGGTCTAGATCCTCGGGGGTTCAAAGGTTTGGGGGATTCGGCGGCTCACGGAGTTCACGGGTGCACACTGTATTCCAGTGGGTTCAACGAGTTTTGCGAATTCGGTTCGTTTCCAGTTTCGGGGAATTCGGAGATTCGCCAGTTCGGAGGTTTCGGGGATTCGGGAATTCGAGGATTTAGGAATTTGTAGGTTTGAGTATTTGGGGATCCGGGGTTTAGAAGTTCAAGAATTCGGGAATTCTTACGTTCGGGAGTTCCAGGATTTCAGAGCTGTGGGCATTTTAGGGTTTGGTAATCTGGTAGTCTCTGGGCTTAGAGCTTCCGAGATTCTTTTGAACTTTTTCGAAAATAGTTCGAGGGGCCTCCCTAGGTTAAAGTTCAATATTCGGAATTGATCAAGGGGAAAGGGGAAAGGGGATAAGAGCCTACCTCGCTGAGTAGGTTTCTCTACCAATTAAAATAGTGGATTGTGAGGTAGGAAGGATGCAGAATCAATATCCATACGATTTCATGGCAGGATTGAAGAAACCTCACGGATAAGAGAAGAAAGGAGTTGGAGAGTCAGAGGTATAATAGCAAGAGTTACGGGGACAGGTGCTAATGGCAAAGTGTCCTGATTATGTGGAAGTTTGTCATATATCCGGACCGGCGGGAATATCCACCTAATACACTACGTGTCCAAGTTCACAATAGCGTAAAAACAAGAATATTCGAGCAATACATTAGGCATATGAACTGCCTCCCCGGGCAACATCAAAAATAGATTTCCTCTTTTTTGCCTTAAGATTTGATATTAATATTTTGCGGAACCCATGAAAGCCAAACATCCGGTATAATACAGTTAAATGGCGCGGAATCTGGTGATCGCAGCACTGAGGGAGATATTCAATTTCCGGGGATTTCAGGATACTGATATAACAAGATTCTGTCCGACTCAGGCCCGGTGCCAAGCCATGGGTGAGAATCTATGACCGCATATTTCGGCCACTCGATAATCCCGTAGAAGTAATCACCAATCCAGGCCTACCTGCAACCTTACAACACTACATAAGTCCTTCTTATTCCAAACCAGGATTGCGTGATGCAGTATTTTTTTTCTTTTTCTAAAATGGTCCCTTATGACGACAATCGTGGGGTATTCAAAAAAGAAAATCCAAATAATAAAACATTGAGCACTCAGACTGCCCAAGAGGGAATGGAATGAGGCCACGGAGGGTGAAATACGTATATAAAATACCGGTATGTACACTTGTCAACTTATACTACATCTTGGGTTCCACGCCCATATTTACTCCACAGCTGCCGTGGTGCTTCAATTTCCCGGGTTTGAGTAATCCGGATACCCTACTACGCAAGATACTTATGTATCCTATCCCGGGAGCTGGAGGGGGGAGAAAAAAAAAGAGAAGAAAACTATCGGAATTAGAGAAACATTATTGGAGATGCGAGTGCGGGCCAATCCTTATCCGCCGGTGTTGTGTTAGCTCCATCGCGAACACGTTCAGCGGTGTAGAATAATCCCCCGGGAATGAGGGGTTGGCACCCTCGCGCCGGGCACTTTCCTTCACTCTTGTCTCTCTCCGGAAGGTATCATCAAATATTCGGGGATGGCATGGTGCTGGAGGTCGTAACGGGTGGGGGTTTGGCTGGTGGTGCCAGGGTTGGTGGTTATCGCTGGAGCGGTCTTCAGGTGTTTTGTGTTAGCCTTGTTCACGGGGGCGGGGAACGCGGGCGAGGGTGAACTTAGGTCATCTTCCGAAGCCTTGAGGATACGGCGACTGTCATCTTCGATGCAAGTGCTTTATATAGTTTGCATTGTCCTTTGGTGTTTCCAGACCGTAATAGCACACCAATGGCAATTCCACGGGCACCGGGCTCGGTCCGCTAGCAGGGCTAATCCAGAACTCCTCCTCGGTGTTTATTATCGTGCTAAAACCCACGGCACTCGGTGTCCCCGGTGGACTCAACACGACTTCCTTCGAGTCCAGATTCGCAGCGGCCGGCTCCCGCCCCTGCCTGACGCCAAGATCTTGGCGGGTGGGGTATCCCCAGAAACTTTGGTCCCGATGCCTCTGCGCTATTGGTGACTCGCCCTTAGCCCGTGATACTTCTCCAGGATAAAGTGCTGAATAGTATAAGCAATCAGGGGTGTTGCTTCGCCTCTGTGCTCAACGCTGGGGCTGTCCCGGACATCAGGAGTACTGCCGTGCCAGGCGAAGATGGTGGATTTGGTCCCCGTGGAAATGAACTTATGACCGATCTGGAGCTCTGTGTGGAAGATTTCGGCGCTGACTTTTAGGAGCTAGAGCTCCCCATCAATTTCTTCTCTCTTCACTTTTACCTTGAGGGTACGGTGACGGGGGACGGGGGA
>QLOI01001162.1:4923-16423 GCA_003313605.1 Tuber umbilicatum
TCAACACCATACCCAACTAACTAACGGAGAAGATAGGTGGTATATTATATCCTAAAAACGAACACATCCTCCAATCCTTCTACCCTTCTAAGGATCACCAATATATCCATTCTGTTTCGTTTCCACGCAGATCTCCCGCTCTCTGCCTTTCAGACCCCCGTGCCAACAAAAGAAAGACATGCCTCTCAAAGAACTCTCCCGCCTTCCTCGCCTTCGTGCATCCCGCTCCTCCACAAAGAGTCCCCCAGCTACGATCGCCAATCTTCCATGCCCATGACCCCCCTACAGCGGCAAACTACAGGTGGCGACTTTCGTGCGACGGCTGCGAGCAAAACGGGCCACAACATACGAACGGGCGATATCATACGAGCGGGCGGTAGTATATGAACGGGCGACAAAGGACCGATGTCAAGGATGGATATTAGAGGCGGAGAGCGGCGACGGATAGGACGACAAAGAGCAATGGCGGAAAGCGGCAATAGCGAGCGTGTCGAGCAGCGTCTCACGATTTCCAACAGCAATGTCGTCACCTCCTCCCCGGAGAGGTTTCTGACAGACATTATTGCGGCACAGGTTCTACTTGGATATTCATAAAATACTCGGACACCTTGGTGCCGAGTCGCAGATGTTTGGCATATCCTGCCCCCAAGGCATCCGAATACTTTACCAAAGGTCAAATATTTATAGTGCCATTCGCGACTCTCAGCTCTCCCGGGCTTGTGGGAAAAAGGGGGGTTAAAGACCCTGAACGCGATGAGGGGGGAGAAAAAAGTGTTCTTAAACCTCGGGAAATAGGAGGAATGGGGGAGAATCAATCCCAATGCTACCAATACAAGTCTGCTACTGCTTGCTGGTCTTCGCTCACCCCGCTCTTAAGATTCTCTGCCACCCTTTACGTCGCCCACCCGTTTCTTGCCTTCTCTCACACCTCCTGAATCTTAAGGATTCGCAACACCCCCCCACCGCCGCAATCATCCACAAAATAGTCCACGATTACGTCTCCACCACCCCTAAGATGACTACGCCCCTGGCAGTAAGCTGTCATCCTAGACTACCGTAAATTAAAGCCGAGGAGTACAGTACAATACCGGAAGACGGTGGTTCTTTCTCGTATTACAAAATCTGATGCTGAGCAGCTGTGTATTTTTCCGTAGCAGCTTATGTAGCGGGTAGCCGATTTTTCAAAGCCAAGAAACCGTACATTAAGTTCAATCTATAGTGCAGAGAAGAAATGAATACTAGAAAATACATGAAGGTTTAATAGAACCTCTAATACAAGCGTGACCCTTTTTCTTCGTCCCTACCTCCCTGATCCTTTTTCCACAGCAGGAGGCGTTGGGGTCTGCGGATTGCTGCCCTTGTCGCTCGAGATCGTGGACACCGGTATATCCCTGCTGACAATGGGGGCGCTTCGGATAGGTGCGATGTGGCGGGTGGGAAACGAAAAACGCGAGCTGTAGGGAGGTTTGAGGATCTGGTGTTTTGGTAAGATCTCGTGTTTTTTCGATGGTGAACCGCGTTTGATGGGGTTCGGAGCTGGAGGGTATCGTAGGTTGCTCACGGGCCTGCCGTAGTGGAGCTATGACCCCGAGCTTCGTGTTGTGGTCGGCAATACCTTTTTCCGCGACCTCCGAGGTACTCCCAGTCAACCTCCGCGATCACTTGAATCCTTTGCCCAATTGGCAATGGGTTGTTCCAACCCGCCATTTGTTATTGATGAAGCTTCCTTTTGATAAGAGGATTTTATATAGCTAACCTGCAGAGATTGGGGATGGCTGGAAACTAGTCTTAGGGATGACACTTTAGTAGCGCATAGAGAGGGCCTGGATCCGCGATACCCCAACCGGCCGTGGCGGGGATCGATTGCGTATCCATGTATTTAGAAACCGAAATTGGTGTTTTTTTTCCTCCTCCATACGCGATGTGTAAAAAATTTCCGTCTTGTATTTCCCCCGAGATCTAAGTGTTTTTTTTATAATATTATGATACCACCCTGGCTATCGGCGCCCTGTGAGGTGATGGTAAGGTACCGTCGGCGTTGTGTCGCATCTCATCATACACTGCGTATAAATTGTTGGAAGTCGTGAGATGCTGCTCGGTATGCTCTGGCTATTGCTGTCACGATCGCTTTCACAATCACTATGATTCCCTCTATCGTTCTAGCTATCGCTATTATTCCTCAGTCGGCATTCGGCCAGGATTCCGCGATGCGCTTTGGATTCGCGAGTTAGTCGGAAAGAAGAGGCCGGGAAGAAGATGGGTATGTCGGAAAGAGTCTAGGTGCATCGGAAGAAATCCGGGTGTGTCGGGAGGGAGCTGGGATTGTCGGATATGTGGGGGATAATGATAGTGTAAATTCTTTGTGGGATTGGTACGTCTGTCAGATGTGCGGAGGCGATAGACGGTAGGAGTCGTTGGTGGAGAATGCCCTCCTTTCGCTAGCATGGGAACCCGAGCACGCATGAGAAAGAGGGATATGTGAGGAAGTAGAAGAGACTAGATACGTGCGGTGATCAATGGGAGGATCGTGGATTTGTATAAACTCCTTCCGTGATCGTTAGCTCCGTTAAAAAAGTGCGAAAGAGAGAACCTTCTCGCTCACCTGAGGTTTTGCCTTGGGATAGTCGCAGTACCTCTTCCCCACTTAGCCTCCACTATCGTCGGATTTCGTTGCTTTGGCCGCGCTTTTCTAAAAGACATATCGTTCGAACGTGAGTCGAGTGATGGGCTGTGACGAGTTTCCTGCGCTAGGTCGGTGGGGGGTAATCAGAGATTTCGATATTCGTACGATTTGGGGAGCATCAGAAGAGCTGAGTTGTGCTATCGTAGAGAACCGAAGCTCCTGTCCGTCGGTTGCGCCGAGCATCACTCTGGCGATGGGTCTGGGACAAGGTGTGCCAATTGGTGGCGGTGCTTGAAATATACGGTAGTAGCTGCCACATGATAATCTCAGTTCTATATATCGAGCACGGGCATGCCACAGCGGAAGCATGATGTTATGTGGTAGGGCCATGCAGCCCCGGGAAACTCTAGATACCGTATTATAGTTATAACAAAATTTAATGTTCAATATGGCCATACTCCAACCACCGGTTTCCCGGCATATACAATATTTCAGTTTGGAATAGGCCAGCGTGTTTCTCATTTCCCGTGAGATTAGAGTATTTGCTTGTACAGTACACTCGGGCCGAGATTTTCCTTCAATGGGGGGCACGGAATAATAACTTTATGCTTTATAATATACTACGGAGATGTGCTAATAGCTTCTTAAAAAAGAGATAGAGCAAGCGAAAAATGGGGTTTTGTTTTTCGGATTCCCCTACAAGTGCCGACAGCTTTTTAAGCGGGACCCGGTTAAGCAATGGTTGATTTGGACTGATCGGGTGATAGAAACAAGGCCTGATTTCGATTGGTCGGTCTATTATGATACAGGCCAAACTGCATAAGCTCGAGCTGTCCACCCTTGAGAAAGGTAAAGTGAGGCAGGACGCCAACTTATTGAAATCCGTGTGCATCCCGGTTGTATTCTAATGCGGCAATACTGTGAGATTGGATATGGTGGAGCTTGCGGTTTTCGAAAGTGTCCGGATAAAGTTAAGTAAAGGGAAGGGAGTGTTGAGAGAGGTTTCGGATAATTTGAGACGAAAGGGTGGAATATTATTGGAAAATGTGAGGAAGTTGGATTGAGGAGGAATTAAAAGGCAGACATGCTTTTAGCATACAGAAAGCCTATGTTATTACGATTAGTTTTTATATAACTAGTAGTAATAGAAAAGTTTAATAAAAATAAAAAAATAAAAAAAGTGTCCGGATGCCTTGGCGCCAAGACTGGTGCTGGGGGGCGCAAATTTGAACATCTTGGCACCGACGCATCCGGTGCCCTCACTGCAAGGAGCGGATACCGAACTCGGCGGTTTGGGGGGTCTTCGGATGTTTGCGTCAGGGTGGGTGCGAAATATTGAGGGACTTCTGCAGGCTTTTTTGAGTTACCAAGTACGGTATTCTACTCGAGTATAGTATTGTAGAGTATGAGTGCCGGGTTCAATGCAGATAGACTGTATCATACATTTCGGATAAACGTTCGAGGCTAGTCGTTCGCTGGGAGCTTCTTTAGCACTACTAATAATAACGGAACTAGCTCATACTTGTGTAACACTAGAACCGGCTGTGTTACCGGGGTGATAAGGATTTTAAGAGTTCGAATTTAACCGTGCCAAGGTTCCCACCACTTGAACATCGCTTGGTGTCGTTAGGGTGTGGGAACCTTGGCGCGGTTACCGTATTTCACTCTCCCTCTACCGTTTAGCTTCAGCCCCAACCACAATCTCAACATACCGGTATCTTACCCCGCTTCATATAACACTCCCACCCTTCCTTCCCCTTGGCAATGTAGCATGTTACGAAAATTACTAGCTATTGTGACCCCCCCAGTATTCGCCCTTCCGCATCACTACTCGAGTACCATTAAGTATTCCGCCACGGCTCATTCATCCTCTATCAATTCACACACCTCTCTAAGTTCTCCTACCAGTGAAAATTCCTCTCCCACCCCGCTGCCCAGATGGGCTACTTCTGGAATTGCCATCGCAGCCAAATCTTATCCCGATACAGAGTTGCCCGCAGACAAAGCAACCTGTTCCTCTCGTAGACTGCCGGCATCCTTTTTGGAATTGGGCCCGACTTCTTGCTCCCATTGTTCCAGCGCTGAAGCACCGTGCTCACCCTCTGCGTGCAAATGTGAGGGGACCAGCGCGCGGTGTGTGGTTGGGTTGTGCTCCCTTGCGGGGCGAACACTAACCGATTATCCTATGGCCCGCATGTTCGCTTTGCAGATGCGTTAGCTCTATAGCACAGTGCCACAATCATGGCAACCAATGATCTCTCAGAACCGGCTCCGCTGCTCGGAAGAGAAAACCGCGTGCGCAGACGTGCAGCTAGGAATGGTGAGATTGACCGTGAACATTCATTTTTTGTGCATTGAGGGGATAAAAAAGTTTATGCGCTCAATCAGTGAAACCTGCGATGGTGTTCTCACACTAGTTCTCGTGACCAGTAACACAGGTATCCACATCCTCCCGTGGCCCTCTCTCCCTTCCGATCGCCGCGAACTCCAGGGAAGCGAATACCCGAGTCCACAACCGCGATTCGCAATAGCGGTAGCAAGGATGGTGTTGCCATGTATCGTTGATATTTGACTCACAGGCGGAGTGGTGCACACCACAGACTCGTTCTACCACGAATAATTAATTTGTCCTGGATACGGAATGCGAGATATGGTGTTTGGCCAGTTAAGAAAATACAATATAAGTTTCGGATCCGGGTTGCGGGTTTTTTTTAGTTGTGATATACCTTGCAATACATTCCGGTGAATTATTTGAGCAATCCGAAATCGGAAGTGTTGGTCGTGTAGTATTGAATTTAGGGAACCCAGAAACGAATCCGCTCTCATTGATTTCCTGGGACCCCGCCAATCGAAGCGTTCAAGATGTTGAAGCTGGTTCTCCCTAAAGCAGAGGGTTCGCCTAACTTTTTTGTACAACTCAAAAAAGTGAGCATAGATGATAAATAATCCATCCATGGGCGACAAAATCCGAACTCTTATGATACGCAGTAATAGACGAGCCCACCTCACTTACCACTCCTGGGGTACGTACAAATGATGCCAATTTAGGAAGTGTGTTTTCTCTAAACACTCGAGTGCTGTCGCAGCCCGACCAAAAGTTGAATAACGCTAACTACGAGTAGCGTAATTATAGTGACGCAGAGGAGTCTCTGATAAGCTTATTTTGCAGCATCAGACACGATGGAGAAATGGCTATACACTGATTCTGGCTTTTGGTGGTGCGAAGACTTGGGAGTTGGCCTGAGTTCGCGGGAAATTCACAAAGGCTGGATCGGCCAGTAGTTTAATCTCGGGCCCCACAATGTGTGCAGGCAATCGCTAGGGAATGTGGTCAAGTCGTATTTCGCTCCTACAAATTGAAAATTATCATTTGCATAGGTATTCGATTGTGGGAGGGTAGGAAAATATATCTATTAGTGGGGTTTGGGATAACGGTAAGTGATTAAGTATAGTAACTACCGATTAGGTGAATGGCTTCCTACGTGGTGCTAGGTGGTGATACTGTATGGCATGAATTACCGAGGTGTGTAGGGTGGGGAGCCGCCGGGTTTTATGCGACGGATTTTGTATACGACAGAAGATGGTCTCCCCACTCACAACCCACTTCTTTCCTCTATTCATCCTCACCTAGTGGAAAATTATCGTCACGAGTATCAAAGAGCGCACTCAATTACTGCACCGACGTCAACAAAACCTAACTTCTTGCAATTCAATCATTAATAGAGACAATGGGTGGTTGGCTATCATTGCAGCAGTAGGCTCCCAGTGTATCACTCGCATCGACTAGCTCCTCGGCCCACTAACGCCAGCTGCTATCCTGCCTCGAATAGATACCCTCAAGGCAACTACAGTGGCAACACCGGTTCACAAAATACCACTGGTTCACACAATATCGCCGGTTCACACAATATCACCGGCTCCAACAACACTACGAACATTCACTACCATGACCAAGGGGACAGAACGCCGTCGGGAAACTATGACAAAATTTTGCAACAAATATACCCGCCCGGTTCTGGTTATAAGTCGCACCGAAACCGAGTTCCCAAGCCGGTCGAGGGAACCTGCGCCTGGGTTACGGGCCATCCAAAATATAAGGAGTGGTTGGAAAATAAATCATCCGGTCTCCTCTGGCTATCGGCGGACCCGGGTTGCGGAAAGTCCGTCATCGCTGCATTCCTCGTGGGGCACCTGGAGACTCAAAAGGACGCTATCGTGTGCTACTTTTTTTTTAAAGACGACAGCGAGGAACAGAGGAGCGTGTTATTTGCCCTCCGCGCCATTCTACATCAGCTTTTTGTTCAGAGACCCAATCTCTGCAGTTATGCCGAGGCAGAGTTTAAGGCGAAGGGTAGTAGGTTTACGGAGGAGGTAGATACATTGTGGGATATCTTTGTTAAGGCGGTGGCCGAGGGGGGGTGTGGCGATGTAATTTGTGTGGTGGATGCCTTGGATGAGTGCGAGGAGGTAACCGTAACTCCATTTATCAGCCGCTTGGCCGGTCTCAGGGGGTCACAACCCTCCGGTATACCGTTGAAAATTTTTGTTACAAGTCGCCCGTACCACCGAATTGAGACAGAGCTGGGATCACCGTCAACGACAATCCGACTAAAAGGGGAGGAAGAGATCGACGCAGTTACTGCGGATGTTGCTCGTGTCATAGATGAGGGGATCAAAAATCTAGAGCTACATTGGGAGCGGGCTGGAGGACTGGAATACTTGCGCAAACTCCTCATGTCGTCCGCTGATCGGACATTCCTTTGGGTTTCTCTCGTTCTAGAGATCTTGAAGGCTAGTGAGGATGACGCGCCGGAGGAGTTTACAAAGATTGTTACCACTGCGCCACGTGATCTAGCAGACTTTTACACCAAGATTCTTGATAAGAGCAAAGATCCGGCTAAAGCCAGACGAATTCTGAATGTCGTGGTTGCAGCTGCAAGGCCTCTGACACTGCGGGAGGTTAATATCGCAATCAGAATCAGGAGGGACCATAGGACCATCAAGGACCTCGGAGAGCTTTCACCTCGATTTGAGAACACATTGAAGAATTTGTGCGGTCTTTTCGTTCGGGTCATCGGTGGGAAGGTCTACCTCGTTCACCAGACCGCGAGGGAGTTCCTGGTTAAGGGGTCTTTACCGGGTCAGGGAAACTGGCAGTACACCCTGGGGTCCACCGATTCGAACTTTATAATGGCTGATATTTGTATTGCTTATCTTATGCTAGAAGACTTTGAAAACGGCTCGTTATCGGAGGGCACTGGCTCCTACACGCTCCTCAATTACGCAGCTAACCATTGGCCTAGCCACTTTAGAGATTCGCAGGATCGCCAGATGGAGCTATTTGAATTTACTCGCGCGCTTTGCAAACGCGGATCTAGCAGGTTTCTAACATGGCTTAATGTGTTCTGGCAGTTTAATGTTCATGACAGAGATCTTCCATTTCCGTACGATTTTACACATTTGATGATAGCATCTTGGCTTGGGCAAGCGGGAGTGGTGAAGCGGATATTGGAGGCAGGACAAGATTTAAATGCTCGATCCAAAGACTATGGCACCGCGTTGAATGTGGCAGCTCTCCGGGGAGATGGGGGTGTAACCAACCTGTTAGTAGAGGGGAACATTATTGCCAATCTGGGTGGGAAGGATTATGACGTTTTGAATGTGAAGATTCCGCTCCGTAGGAAAAGACTGGTGAATTGCTGATAGCGAATTCACCTGGTTTCATAGACGGTATGTGGGTGTACTGTGATGGCAGAGAGTGAAAGCTGATTGAGAACATGTCGCATTACAGAAGGTAAGTAAGAGCCCGATGTGTTGTTACTGGTTGGTGTTACTGATGCGGGGGGTTCTGGAGCGATAGATGGTGAGTGAAGTGACTACATGGGGGACATTTAACATGGATCGTGACTAATTTATGATTAACGGACGAGAGCAGAGTGTATGCCAACCAGTATACTAATTGTGGATAGCGGAATATGGTTTGCTGAATTGCGGAGCGGGGCAGGAAGTAAGTGGCCTGGGTGGTCAATAAAATGGTGTAGGTTATAGCCAACTGATGATGATTGTGGTTGTGTAGCTAGTACGTAAACGATGAGGGCGGATGACAGGTCCAACGGAATTGCTGACACGATCGCGGTTTGTGTGGTAGCAAGTGAGTGAGTAGGATTAAAACAGTTGAGGGGCCGGGAGACTGCTAACGTGCGGCTTGCAATATGTTGAAGTTGGTCAGTAACCAGGACCAAGAGCCGCTCGGGGGGGTGATTGCTGACTACTGTGCCGCTGTGTGTTGTAGCTCGTAAGTTAGCGTGATCAACCACTGGTCTAGGGTGAGGCAATTGCAGACTTCTGGATCGCTGTGCGTTGTAGGAAGTAAGTGAACGTGATCAACAACGGATGATGGAGGAGACAATTGCTGACCTCTGAATCACTGTGCGCTGTAGAGAGTAAGTGAACACGATCAACCACGGATCTTGGGCGAGAAAATTGCTGACCTCTGAATCGCTGTGCGCTGTAGAGAGTAAGTGAACACGATCAACCACGGATCTTGGACGAGACAATTGCTGACCTCTGGATCGCTGTGCGTTGTAGCTCGTAAGCGAACATGGTTAACAACGGATCTTGGGCGAGACAATTGCTGACCTCTGGGTCGCTGTGCGTCGTAGGAAGTAAGTGAACATGATCAACCACGGATCTTGGACGAGGCAATTTCTGACTTCTGGATCGCTGTGCGTTGTAGGGAGTAAGTGAACACGATCAACCACGGATCGTAGGCGAGCCAATTGTTGGCCTCTGGATCACGGTGATTTGTAGCTCGTAAGTGAGCATGATCAACCACGGATCTTGGATGGGACAATTGCTGACCTCTGGATCGCCGCACATTGTAGAGAGTAAGTGAACATGATTAACCGCGGATCTTAGACGAGGCAATTACTGAGCTCTAGATCGCTGTGCGTTGTAGCAAGTAAGTGAACATGATCAACCACGGATCTTGGACGAGGCAATTTCTGACTTCTGGATCGCTGTGCGTTGTAGGGAGTAAGTGAGCACGATCAACCCAGATCTTGGGCGAGCCAGTTGCTGACTTCTGGATCGCTGTGCGTTATAGGGAGTAAAGGAACATGATCAACCATGGATCTTGGGCGAGACAATTGCTGACCTCTGGATCACTGTGCATTGCAGGGAGTAAGTGAACATGACCAGCCACGGGTATTAAACGGGACAATTGCTGACGTCTGGATCGCTGTGGGTTGTAGGAAGTAAGTGAACATGATCAACCGCGCATCTTACATGAGGCAATAGCTGAGCTCTGGATCGGGGTGCGTTGTAGGAAGTAAGTGAACATGATTGGCCAGGGGTCTTGGGCGAGACAATTGCTGACCTCTGGATCACCGTGTGTTGTAGCTCGTAAGTAAACATGTTCAACTACGGATCTTGGATGGGACAATTGCTGACCTCTGGATCGCTGTGAGTTGTAGTATGTAAGTGAACATGACCAATCACCGATCTTGGGCGAGGGGGTTGCTGACCTCTGGCTCGCTGTGAGTTGTAGGAAGTAAGTGAACATGATCAACTACGGATCTTGGACGAGGCAATTGCTGACCTCTGGATTGCTGTGCGCTATAGAGAGTAAGTGAGCATGATCGACCACGGATCTTGAGCAAGGCAATTGCTGACTTCCGGATCGCTGTGCGTTGTAGGAAGTAAGTGAGCATGATCAACCACGGATCCTGGACGGGGCAATTGCTGACCTCAGGATCGCTGTGCGCTATAGATAGTAAGTGAACGTGACCGATCACGGATCTTGGGCAAGGCAATTGCTGACTTCCGGATCGCTGTGCGTTGTAGTATGTAAGTGGTATCAACCACGGATCTCAGACGAGACGATCGCTGACCTCTGGATCACTATGCGTTGCAGGGAGTAAGTGAATATGATCAACTACTGATCTTGGATGAGACAACCGCTGACCTCTGGATCGCTGTGGGTTGTAGGAAGTAAGTGAACGCGATCCACCATACACCTCGGACGAGACAACTGCTGACCTTTGTATCGCTGTATGTTGTAGGCAGTAAGTGAGCATGATCAACCACGGATCTTGGGCGAGACACTTGCTGACCTCTGGATCGCTGTGAGTGGTAGCATGTAAGTGAACATGATCAACCGCGCATCTTACATGAGGCAATAGCTGAGCTTTGGATCGCTGTGCGTTGTAGCTCGTAAGTGAACGTGGTCGATGACGGATTCTAGATGAGACAATTGTTGACCTCTGTATCGCTGTATGTTGTAGGGAGTAAGTGAGCATGATCAACCACGGATCTTGGGCGAGTCACTTGCTGACCTCTGGATCTCTGTGCGTTGTAGCTCGTAAGTGAATATGATCAACCACGGATCTTGGACGAGACAATTACTGACTTTTGGATCGCCGTCCATTGTAGAGTGTAAGTCAAGATGCTTAATCACGAATCTTGGACGAGACAATTCCTGACATCCGGATCGCTGTGCGTTGCAGGACGTAGGTGAACATGGTCAACGACGGATTCTAGATGAGACAATTGTTGACCTCTGTATCGCTGTATGTTGTAGGGAGTAAGTGAGCATGATCAACCACGGATCTTGAGCGAGTTACTTGCTGACCTCTGGATCCCTGTGCGTTGTAGCTCGTAAGTGAATATGATCAACCACGGATCTTGGACGAGACAATTACTGACTTTTGGATCGCCGTGAATTGTAGAGTGTAAGTCAAGATGCTTAATCACGAATCTTGGACGAGACAATTCCTGACATCCGGATCACTGTGCGTTGTAGCTCGTAAGTGAATGTCGGGTTGGTACAACCCATTGCCAATTGGGCAAAGCGCGACGAACCCAACCGGGGGGTGG
>QLOI01001164.1:0-10265 GCA_003313605.1 Tuber umbilicatum
AGGCGAGCCCGGATCCGACGAATGAATACCGAAAGCCAAAAACCCCGAATCAAACCTCTAATTCGAAGGTTTTTTTTTTCCCCGAAAGTGACCAAGGGAGGGAAAAGAAGGGGAATCTCGAGAACGTAGTCATGCCCAACCGGAAATGGATTCTATTATACAGGATTCAAAAAGCGGCCTTAAGCAAAAGAAATGAAGATTGTCCTGGCCGTCCCACCAACTCGTGCGATGCACAAACAACTAAGCGTAACGTTGGTTACGGCTTTGGGGGCGAGTAGGGAGGCAGTGGAGTGTTAGTCCGCCTCTTGGTGGTACGGTGGATGGAAACTAGCCAGTAATCTCTCGCCATGGCGTCCTGGAGTATGACGAGAAACCACTCTCTGGGATGCTCTTCACTAATGATTCCCTGCCACCTCTCCTATTTTGTCCCATCTCTGTTGTCGTGGGGGCCTGGGGTTAAGCTTCTTGCGGGACAGCCAGCTGGCAGCGGAATGCATGGGGCGTTGTTAAATCCAACATGGGGTCCGTTTGGGTTTTGTGAAGAATCGGCTTCCCTCGAGCGAACACGGATTTTTCTTCTCTCGTTCCCCCCTCTTCCTTAGTACGAGAAGCTTGTTGGTCCAATTGAGCGTGCAGGACTTGGGGGGGAAGTGTCATGCTTGGCTGGGTTCGATCCGGTGGGAGGCTTCCATTCTTAGGCATGGTAGGGTTTGCCCTACGAGTACCGCGTCGTGATTGCCCAACTTCCCAGAGAGATATTTTAAGCTTCGGAAAGGGGATAAAAGAGAAACACAAATAAGAAAGAGTACCGGAGAGAGGTGCCGGTGCCGTTGGAATAGCAAGCCGGCTCTCTACTTCAAAGGCCAATTAGGCCTCGCGTTAAACGCCCAATGTTGTACCGATAACCTTCTGCCCCTGTGCTGTGTGCTTTTTCGTTCTGCGAACAAAGGAATGATATGATATAACATTTGAGCTAAAGCTCAATCTACAGTACTCGAGTGCTCGAGTATACTCAAACACCAATCCATTCCCGTAGCATGCGGTCTGCCACGGGTTCCACTTTATCTAAGCTATGTATTATCTCTTATCGCCGTATCAGGATGTTTTTCCCATGGCCTTACCGTACTCCATGAAATGAGCTTTTTTGTTTTTCTTCCCTGGGAAAAAGGTGGCCTAAAGTCCTGCCACTGTCTAAGGATTGGCCACCGCCGGATTCAAATATGATGTTCAAGTAGCACAACGCGGTGGTAGGAGATGGGTGCTTATAATTGCACGTAAACATACTGAAGCAGGTGAGCAACATTGAGGAGCTCATCGCCATCCCCCCGCCGCCGCCTCCGCCATCTCTACCACCGATGACAATTTTACATCCACGATCCCATGACAAATTTCAGATAGGGTTAAAGTAATTGGATAAATGAGGTGGGGTAAAAAAAAACAAAGAAGGGACTATAATGCCGGGGCGTAATCTACGGAGCAGACAGCCGCACCTTTCTTCCGCATACAACCGGGATAAGTAAGTTAAAATAACAGAGTGACATCGTGTGATTGTGATAGCATGAAGGAGATTTATTCCCCTTCCCTCCAGTCTAGCTGCCATAATCCTGGTATGGTCATCGCTCAGATCGTTTGAGACAGACTTCGAGGAAAGGGGTGGGGAAAGGATGGGACTCCAATTTTCCAAATGAGAATCTCCATACCCCTACGAACTTTTCACACCCTCAGGTCGAAGGCCTAGGTTCAGATACCCATCAACATGAACTGCACGACATCGGTATCCTGAACCGTCTAAGGGGTGGTTCTCGATGCGGGGACTAAATATCTCAGAAGCGCGAGATGGGGAGAAAACTGAGCCCGGGCGGACCTCTTTTCGATATCTGAAGGAGAGGTGCTGGAGGTGGGGCCTCCGCCATCGTACGGTAGAGGCGAGAGCTAGAATCGATAGTGCTGTCCGAGTGGCGATGTCTCGCTTGCTCGCCCGCCCGTTAGCGATGGAGATCCGGATTCCAGAGAGGGCGCCACTAGCGGAGATAGAAGAGAGGTCTCGATCTTTTCGATTTTCATTTTTGTCGTACTGTACTGGCGTATCTTTGCCGTGAAGGCCTCAGCCAACCAACATTTTGTTGGAATCCTCACCGAATACCAGTATCCAGCAAAATATCGGCTGGCGGAGGCCAAGAATGGCGCCGGCTACCGAATTTTAGTGCTCTCACCAAAATTCGGTAGTCGGCGTTACACTTGGCAAGGAGGGGCGAGTACAAGTACTCGTACAATATGACTTTGACAGGAATGCATGGCTGGATTCTAGTGCCTTCGTGTAGCGGTATTGTGACAGAAAAAATATGACTGGATATTCCAGTACCTCCGTGTAGCGGTGTTGTGACAGAAAAAATATGGCTGGATTCTAGTGCCTTCGTGTATAATAGCGGTGTTGTATGAAGGGTGAAGTGCGGTTGAAGTGAGAAAACATCACACCCCTTGTTTCGCATGTGGCGTGGATTTCTTTTTTCTTCCTAGTCCTCCATTTTCCGGCTGAGTGAGACTACCGGTAGTGTTCTGAACTGAAAGAGAAGTCAAGCAATGTAGACGCATCTGCGCTATGTATGGTGCTTGAACAAAAGATGGTTTTATGAGCGAAACAACCCCAACCCTAACACATTTGGTGTGATCGCAAGCAAACATAGGTGCGGGAGGTGGTGAAAATCCATGTAGATACAAGAATTCATATCGCCCACTCGTGAGTCGTATTATGGTGCTTGCACTAGACGTTGCGAGTGAAGAACGATATCGCAAGTACTGTAGGGGGTACATGTACCTGTATTTGATAAATCTCATATTATTGCTTATGCTCTGATCCTAGGTATTACCGTAATACAGCCGACGGGAGTGCGAAGTAACATGACAACCTTATCTGTCTTCTTTTTTATTTTTTCCTGGGGGCTTGTTTCTGCGTGTTTCCGTTGCATGGCGTACTATGAAAAGTGTGCTTGTAGGGCGAGGAGGCGTTAGTTCGCATATGCAACCTCGAGCGTGACTTTAAGCGCTGTGTTTGTACCGGAATTTGTCGATTCGTAGAGTATCCGGACAAAAATATCGAGAACTAGTGTTTTAAGCTCAAATTCGAGGATCTTGGCGCCTCTATTTTCGGATACTTCACCAATCGGCGAGTACGGTTGAGTGTGCTCGAGTAGCAGACTAACTCCGAGTCGTGCGGGATGCGGAAGTTTGTGTAGGTGGGTGAGGAGTTGAGTGTGAGGGACCAGCCTCACCCGATCATAACTCGAGAGGATTGCTATACTTTGATCGATCAAATTGGAGCCAACCACCGGCGCCTCGTGGTAACGCCGCTCGCAGCCATCTAACGTTCAAGAACACAGCTACTACTGCATGTGGGCAAAAGATGAGCTGGAACCTCAAGGTGTTGGTGGTATGCAATACTCGCCGAAATCAGGAGTCTGTCCCGCAGGCATAGCCGCCAGCTGCAACACGACAAATACTCACCTCTA
Source organism: Tuber umbilicatum (assembly GCA_003313605.1). NCBI lineage: Eukaryota > Fungi > Ascomycota > Pezizomycetes > Pezizales > Tuberaceae > Tuber > Tuber umbilicatum. Next base: position 3,507 of record QLOI01001164.1, read on the forward strand.
ACCGCCTTGCCGACGGGTTAACGGCCTCCGCCCATAAATATAATATCCCTGGAATCCAGTAGTGCTAAGAGGTTACGAGACCGGCAGGGGGACATATCAGGTATAAATTTATGCCGGGGCACTAATTTTGTATGTATCACTAAGCAAACAGAGTGGATAAAGAGTGTCGGTTTTACTCGTAAGTTTCCGGCACCAAACTCGGATACAGGGATTAGTCCGTGAGCACCCCCTAACGAGTGGCCCTTTCTGATATGCAGCTAAGCCTATCGATCGCAAAAGAGAGGAAATTCCTTGAGCGCCTCGCGATTCTCGAAATTGCTAGAGGGGGCGTCTATGGCGGTTTGACCAATACGACGGTATTCGTCGATTAACTCCCCCACCCGAGTACCGTACTCGTACAGTACTCGCCGCGGCATTTGTAAAACGGACTGCTAATGCATACCACCAAAATTTTGAGGCTCCGGCCGATTTTTGGCTGCCTGCAACAGCAGTCCGTTTGCAAAGGTCACGACAATACTGGCGAACACAGTTATTAGATCCCACTGCAGTGTCATCTTCTTTCCTTCCTTCCTTTTGTCAAGTTGATTTTCCATGGTTCTAGGCTGACTGTGCCGTTAAATTGCATGGAAAAAAGAAAGGTGGGAAGGGTAGGTCGGCTATTTGCTGAGGCGATTCTGTCGCAGTTTCACAGGTCCTGGTCGGGGGTCGGCTAAACGCGCCCCACACCCTCCACCACGACCCCATGACTGCCTGACCATAGCCGCAATTGACGCCAGTCGGTAGGGGAGAAAATCGTGAGGGGAGAATCCCCCTTGTGCATATATGATACACGAGCGCAACCCCGGCGCTGTCACTCTTCGTCGCAGTGGATGGTGGCTTTCGAGCAACGCTGCACGCTACTGTACCCTTCTAGAAGCACATCCAAATAGGCGCAGTCATAACCGCATACCGCGCGACACGAGTGATGTTGTGTGATGTCTGTGTGTGACAGCTCGTGGATGGGATAAATCTCAACGGAGCCTCAAAAAGTGGTTGTGGGAGGCCAGGCTGCTAAGTTAGAACTGGGCCGGAAGGGTGCATCCCTGGAAAACTGCGTGTTTGGCAAAATGACAGATGCATATATTGGGAGTCCACACACGGGGCGTGGAAGGAAAAGGGTGGTGGAATTGGGGGTTTTCAGAGGGCTGGAGAGCACCTGAAAGCGAAAAAGATTTATAGTGTAAAACCGAGAATCGGATCGGATATACGCCACGTGGAGGGGCTTCCAGGAGGAGTCGAGGCTATTGAGTGGTGGAATAGAGCACTCCACGCCACCATCTGGCCTCGCTGGACTAAATTGTTCTGGTCAAAACATGCGGTCGGCGACGTGATCAGTTCTCGCCAAATTCGAAATTCTGTCCCCGACTTTTAGCCTATGCACAAGCAACCACTGCACTACATCTTGTCAATATGAATTACGTTTACTCCCCATAACCTCTTATCATTACTAGAGGCCACGGCTTCTAGGGATATTCGATCTCTGAACGATAACTATCAACGTAGCTCTCCTATTGTAAAGGCTATTCGGGGTGGGAAATTGCCTTGTTGCCACTGGCGGCTATACCTCCGGGACAGACCTTTATTTTTACAAAAAGAAGCTGAGAAAGTGTAAACAATTATGCAACGGAATTCAGGCTGGTAGCGCGAGGTGGGCCCCGACGGAGCTAGTGAAAATAGTGAGCTGGGGCAGGTGATTCCAGGCCGCCCTCGGGCAAGGATAGTTTGCTCGAGCGACTTCACTTTGTGCTCCGCTCTTTTCTCCAGTAAGCTGGTGAAATAATTTCTCCTCGCAATTCCCCCCCTAAGGCGGTGTCTCGTTCCTGATAGAGAGATCATCCCAATTGTGATACCCTTTCTTTCAAACTTGCTTTCAATGGAATAGGAGGGCTCGGGTGACCATTCTGGAGAGAAATCTGGGAAAACGATGAAGAAGTCTCAGGATCAAATGCCTCAGTCCCCTAAATAGAAGGTCTACTCATTAAATTTTTTTTTATAACATGTCCTACTGGAGTTAAGGGCTAGATGCGCTCAAGCTATTTTACGTGTATGTAGAAGCAGGGGGCAGTCCCCTGCATGGCGCGTACGCCAGATTGAGTTTTGTTATTGCTTCGAAACTCTTCGTAGAGAGAAAACCTTTACTTAGGCTTTGTGAAATTCGGTCCCTGTCTCTCCTGGATGTTGGCAGCTCAAGGGTGTTATTTTGGAGAATGTCGCGGTACATTCCGGACCATCATCCACAACGCAGCACGTTCGTCTGGTCCTCCCATGAAGGCAAATACGATCCGGCCTTGGCAATAGGTTGACGGAGACCTGAGAGAAGGTAAGGGGACGGAATGGCGAAGCTACTGGTATTTCTTGCGGCGCTTCTGTCAAAGATCAGCCTGCTGCGAATTTCCGGGGAATGTGGGTCTGATTGTAGTTCGAATGTGCTTGCCTACCTGCGAAATTCTGCCTTGAGCTCTTAGCATCGGCATTTTGCTGTAACTAGAGTCTGTGATATCTCTTCGCTGAGGTCAGCCACCCAGTGACGTCAAGTGATCCCAAACCCTCAGGCTCTGAGTCAATACATTTGAAATAGCGGTATTATGTACGAAAACGGTGAACCTCTTCTTCAATCCAGTGATTTCGGTCGACTAGCCAACCGGGGCTCGCGATACGAGACGGGGGGCGCGGGGAAGGCGATCTTCGTGGAGTCGCTGAGAGGGGAATCGGACGGAACACGCATCCTTTTTGCGAACAAACTAGATTTTGAGAACCCAATCCTCTATCTCCTCTAGTGTCCCACATAGCTCCTAACGGTTCCCGGGACTAAGAGAGTTTGTTCCTCAGTGTTGAACAATAAAATCCAGTTTTTCAATGGCTTCGACGGGGCCCAATGCCAACTTATCGTAGCGCCATCCTATTGATTGAGCGTTTTGGACTCTCCATCCGAAGCTGTAATGGCTGTGAAGCTAGCAGGGTTGAATGGAGAGGAATTCCGTCGCAAACTCAGACATTGGATGGATGAGCTCTTTATGGCTCGGGCGGGGTTGGGCTGTGCTTCTGCGAAAAACAATTTCACTCATTCTGCTTGAAGAAAGAAGATGAACTTATTATTGTTGTTATGGTCACCGTTATTTCTTGTTCTTCTGAGAGTCTCATCAACGCATGTCAGTGACCGGGTGACCTCCTAGTCAAAGCGTCCATCAAGCAGCTATCCGATACCTACCTTTTTTCCCACTCGGTTGCTCCGCATATTACCCACTGTTTCATTTGCTGTATTATTCTCGATAAATTCTGCACCAAATCTCCATCCGGCGATCATGGCAGAAGGTGTGGGTAAGAAAAGGTGGGTGAATCTGTCGTGTGAGACAAGTGCCACTTTCTGCAAGAAACCTAACGAGCCTGCATCCGTCTCGGAATATTGATGGATTGGTTTAATGGGTAAGGAGCCCTGGCGACGACCAGATCTACAACTGTCCCTTGGGAGACATTTTATCACATCTCGTTAATTGTCAATTTGAGACCTAGATATTTATTTGTTTTTTTCTCTTCTGCCTTATTATTCCTAGCCTAGATTCCATCAAAGAATTATGATATGGCATTGTCCAGTAACTCAGTTCCGCTAGAGACATGGCAGACTTACCTGCCCCCTCCCAAAGAGGTCTTCGCCTCCGCTTGTACGAGTATAATAACGCACATTCATGTGAAATGAATTCAAGAGACAAGATACTATGGAGACGGAGGTGGGGGGGAGTGGTAGTAACCCTTACAGGTTCATACAGACTTTGATCAACAAGTTCCATTGCGATCTCCCAGCCACATTATCCTGCTCAGTCGATTAGCGGGAGCCAGGCCCTTTTTTCCTTTTCTCTTTTCAACCTGGACTAGAAAGTTTGGAGTCGACGCCGAGAGACAGCTAGGAAAACAAATCCTCTAGGAGGGAAGGGAAACGGAAAAGCCAACTAATTAGGCACGGCGGTATCGCGGGCACTGTATTTAGACTATCAGCCTCCCTTTTATGTTAGTATATTCTAGTTGGGGTTGTTTTATAAGTAGCGTCCATGCCCGCATAAACCCCATTTCTCATTTCCTACCAAATCCCAATCACCAAAAGAAAAGAAAAAAAAAGTTACCCATTTATTCCAACGAACTAACACAGTATAGATTGGAATTTCCGTCAAATGGCAACCCTATATCTAGGCCTCGAGGAGAGCATACTTTCGAGCTCTCCAAACCTCCGTTCCTGCTCTATTTCCTCCGCCTCTTCCGGGGCTTCATGTTCCGCCACACAGAACCACCCTTCCTGCTACAGAACATTAGCCCCTAAATCGGAAACCGCACTGCCAATGAACTTTTCAGCAAAGCCCTTCGAGGACGGCTTCCTCGGTCTACGCGAGCGTAAGACCCACAACGGCCAGTCCATCGCACCTAACCTCCTCTCGTTAAAGGTCGAGAGCCCCCACCAGACGCCGAACCCACCACTAGAAGCGGCTTTCCACCCCTCCCAACACATGGAAGAGATGCTGCAGCAGAACTTTAATACCCAGAACTACGATCAGTCCTACCCACGAATCACGAACTACCCGGAATACGCCCAACAACGGTACTCGTCGAATAGCCTGTCGCCGAGCTCCAGTAACGGCGACTGTCTCTACGCTACCCACAACCGCATGTTCGACTATTCCCAGTCCTTCGCGCCCTGGGGACATGAGCCGAATTCCAGGGAGGCATGCGCCGGGATCACGGCTTTGGGACTCGTGATGCCCAAGGTAGGCATGAGCTCCGAGGAGGAGGATATGGATATGTCGGACAGGGACTCAGCTGGATCTAGTCCCGCGCCTGCCATCACTAGGAGAAAGCGCCGCGCCCCCCACCCACTCGTCATCAGCTCGAGGGACAAGCCTCACGTTTGCTCCGTGAGGGACTGCGAGAGTCGATTCAAGAGACCCGAGCATCTGAGGAGGCATGAGAAGACCCACACGGGCGAGAGACCCTTCTCGTGCGCCATTTGTGGGAGGAGGTTTGGCAGGAACGATAATCTTCAGACTCACAAGAAGACGCATATGAAGATGACCGGGCGCAACGAGTACATACCTGGGCTGGCCTAGGGTTTCTTCTGTATCTATCTCTTCTTCAACTCTATCTTATTCTCTAGCTCTTTGGCTCGCTATCTATCTGGCTGCCTACCTACCATTACTCTCTTGACTAGTTTTCTTTTGTATTTTTTTTCCTTCTCCTTTTCCATCTTCCCTAGCCTCCACTTCATCCGGGATTTTTTTTTATTATGGGTTATTCGTTTTTAAATCTTGGGTTTATTTTTTCTATCGGTTTATGGGTCATCTCTTTTGTCACTTACTCATCCATTGCATCACTTATAGTACCACCCTTCTTTCTCACATTGACACCCGTTATTTCTAATTGTACATGAAGCATATGGTGATTCTCAAAAGGAGCACAACATAAGGGGAACGGGGAAAGGGGAAAAAAAAAATCAAGGGCATCATCGTCACGGGGGGGTGGGGAGAGGGATGGTAGAACAGACGGAAGGGGAACCGGGTTTTCCTTTAGGGTTTTTTTTCTTCCATGCATCTTATGTTCCTTTTTGAACCGTTCCAACATTCTAAAGGAGTTATATTTATCTTATTCGTGTTTCGATCCTATTATTTTCCATTGGGTCGCTTTGCTCTGGGGGAAGGGCATTTTCATTATCTTACTTCTTCCCTATTCGTCCTTCTTTCCTTCTTTATGGCTTGCTTACCATCTTGCGAAATCAAAGACTGGCGAGTGAGCGTGTAATGTAGAAGCTCCTTCTTTTTTTTTTTTTTCCTCCTTCTGTTGCTTAGGATTCACGCATACGATAGGCAAATCAAGGCAAATGCATTAAAAGAAGAAAAGAAGAAAAAAAAAGGGCCGTTTTTTTCTATCCTTACAATGAGGTATAATACTAGTAGACTGAGGTGAAGCACTGCCTTCCCCTCCATCACGAACGAACGGTAAACCTTCCCTCTCCCTCCCACAGCCTTCCCTTCCCTTCCCTTCCCTTCCCTTCCCTTTCCCTATCCCTTCTCCTTCCTAGTCACTCCCTACCACACCCACCGCATAAATGGTACACGCAGACACACCTCCTTCGCTTCCCATACCGGAATGAATACATGCCATTGGTTCTATCCACTTGTTCTCCCTCCCCCTCATACCACGGTAGGCAGGATTCGCAATTCAGCACTTGCTCAGAACGCACTCGGGTAGGGACGAGGTAAATGGAAAACCCATGGCGGCAAAACAGAATTGGGGGATGATCGATTCGAAAACGGGTGAAAAGCAATCAGGTTTGTGGGACCTCTTAACCCGCGTTATGGGATATCTTGAACTCCTATTGTTGCGCCAAGTGACTGCGGTAGTGGGCAGCTATAGATGTGATACTTGTGTGTCTCTCGAGAAACTCAGCCAGTGTCCAGGCAGGGCCGTGGGTGTCGGTGCCGGGTGCAGCGAATTTAAACTGTAACGTGCCTTCATCTTCCCCGAACACCATCATCCAACCCTCCGACGTCCGTCAAGCCCCTTTCCTTTTCCCCCAAGCATCCTCACTGTTGACCTGGTTCATGGCAGGATCCTGCCGGTCATTTTTTCCGATTTTTTTCGTCCCTACCCGAGTACCAGACGGAGATATAGAAAAATCAGAATCAAAATCCAATTTTCCATTTCCTTTTTCCTTGCATAACTCCCTCCCTCCCTCCCTCC
>QLOI01001165.1:0-16117 GCA_003313605.1 Tuber umbilicatum
GCACCAGCTAAGGAAGCTGTCATGAAACAGGAACGTAAGGAAAACCAAAGGCGTATATCCAACATGACCGAGGCCCAAGTAATGGATAAGCTGCGCTCCGTGGTCTCCCCTACAGATCCGAATCAGCTCTATACCAAGATCAAGAAGGTCGGACAAGGAGCTTCGGGATCCGTTTATGTTGCCAAGGTCAACGGCACAGCGTCCTCCTCCTCAATGTCTATGTCTATGCTGGCAAGTTCTGGCAAGGGCGTGACAAACAGGGTCGCAATCAAGCAGATGGATCTGGCACACCAACCGAGGAAAGAGCTTATTGTCAACGAGATTCTCGTGATGAAGGAGAGTCAGCATCCTAATATTGTCAACTTTTTGGATGCTTTCTTGAAGGGCCCGAGCGAGCTATGGGTTGTTATGGAGTACATGGAGGGCGGTGCCTTGACCGATGTAATCGACAACAATAGCTTGGAGGAGGATCAGATTGCCACAATTTGCTTTGAGGTGAGTTTCTTGCGGATGGATATATTATTTTGATAATGTCACGTACTAAGGCCGGTGAAAAAAGACCTGCAAAGGCTTAGAGCACCTCCACACACAGAACATTATCCACAGAGATATTAAGAGTGACAACGTTCTTCTTGACGGCACTGGACACGTTAAAATTAGTAAGTCTCACCGTCATCCTTTTTAGCCGTTTTGGCGGCAGAAATTATCGGGGGCAGATATTCTATCTTCCATCGGCCTTTCTGCTATTCTAGCATATGTTCTTGGTTGTAGATCTAACCTAATTGCAGCTGATTTCGGGTTTTGCGCTAAATTAACCGAGCAGAAGTCGAAGCGTGCGACAATGGTTGGAACTCCGTACTGGATGGCACCTGAGGTTGTTAAACAGAAGGAGTACGATGCTAAAGTTGATATCTGGTCCCTCGGAATTATGGCAATTGAAATGATCGAATCTGAGCCTCCTTACCTTAATGAGGAACCTTTGAAGGCTCTTTACCTCATTGCTACCCATGGAACACCCACCCTCAAGAAGCCGGAGAAGTTGAGCAAGGAACTCAAAAATTTCTTAGCGGTGTGTCTCTGCGTCGATGTTAAGCACAGGGCTACGGCGGAAGAACTACTCAAGCACGAATTCTTGAGAAAAGGGTGTCCGTTGGCAAGCCTTGCAGCCCTCTTGGCTTTCAAGAATGGCAAATAAGCAGTTTGGAACTCAAATATTTTTGAGAGTTAATATGATTGTGTACAGTTTCCAAGCGGAGCGAATGGATAAAACGTGGGGGACAAATGTAAGGTTTGGTTTGAGCCAGCTATGGAAATGATAAATGTTTTATGCACAAGTTAGTTAGTCACAGTCATCTACGATACGTTGGATGCCCGTGTTCTGCTTTGTGTTTTTCTGCTTCTTTTTTCCCTCCCTATGTTACGACTCGGTACCTTTTCATTTTCCAACTTTATTTTTCATTTTCTTCTTTGAGCCGAACACGATACAGATTAAAGAGCAGTGTTCCATTCCCTCGATCATTAGCTAGGCGTGAAGCGTAACGTTGGTGTTGCGCGGTGCATTATACGAATGGTGGGCCGGGGGAGCAGAGCGTTGGTAATTTATTTGTGGGCATTGCTGGAACTAGAGAAGAGGGGAATTGCGGGATGGTGTGCCATATCTCTTTTCTCTACCTACTTATCTACTTCTTTGGCTATTCTTCCTTTTCCACTTCTATTTTTACTTTCTTCTGCCTCCACTTCAACTATTATTTGAGACCAAAATCACATAGTGTCATATCGTACTATATCATGAACACGGCGCCAGAATTTTTTGACAAGATAATGGTGTTTTCTTCTTTTGTTCTGTTTTATTACTGTAATTTGCTATGGGGACGCTTTGACCAGTTTCTTTCTTCCCGAGATTTCTTGAGATGGAAACAGATTTTCTTTCTCCACTTCTCTGATACACCTTTACGTGCGGTATAGTTTTTGGAAATAGGTAAGGGGTGAGTGCAAGTAAGAGGAGACGATGATGTTGGAGTGGGGGAGTGGGCGTTTGTTTCGTTTCGGCTCATTACTTTGGAAGCTGTCTCAGCTGTTTGCTGTGCACCTTCTGATAGATAGATTGATTTGTTTTTCTGGCTTGATGTATTTGCAGCAGGAGGCAATTGTTGGTCCGGCCCCCTCTTCCTTTCTTAGGCTACGAGTAGTAGTACATTTACTTGTTCTTTGCTTTGGTTATGTGAACCCTCGATAATATGGATATCTTTATCATGCCTAGCGAGTCACCGTGCGTAACTGTACCTATAAAATAACGAAAAAAACTAAAATACCGTGGTCCGGAAGACGAGACAATAAAATATATCAAAACAAAGCCTTAACGCCATGAGAGAACATATTAAGCACACGTCATATCGTACCGTACAGTAACATATCCTAACGAGCAACTGGAAAAGAAAAGGAAAAAATAAGCAAAAGTAGGAATACATCCACTAATGCCCCGATGCAGTTCTACCAGTGCACCTACCACTGGCGTTCCCGAATAACCTCATTAGCGAATCGTCACCAGTGGCTTCCTGCGATTGGGGAGGAGGAGGAGGAGGCGGTGGTGGTTGGTGATGGAAATACCCTTCTTGCTGGTGCTGCGCGGGGATATATGTTTGTGTCGAGTACTGACGGTGAGACTGCTGCGGTTGTGGTATGGTAGCAGTGGGGAGTGAGCTGCTTTGGAATAACTCTGTCACAGAAATACTCCTGCCGCCTGCTAGACCTACACCTCCCCCCACCGCCTGCTGCTGCTGCTGCTCCCGTTCCCATCCTTTCCTGGACCTAGCCACCCCCTCAGCATACCTCCCGGCGCACTCCTTCACCCGCTCCGCAACCTTAGTCCTATCCCCCTCGGAGGACGTGCCGGGCTCAGCATACACCCATATCCCATAGACGATCTTCTCCTCATCGCCCTGGAGCATAACGTAGTCACCACCCTCGGTGTACTCAATGTTCCCCGGATCTGTGAGGGCGTATATGAAGTTTTGCAAACCCCGACGGTTCAGCAGGATTATTGTGTATTCTTCCTGCTGCAGCCGCTGGATAGGCGAGAGGGAGCAGATGAAGAGCGAGCCCTCCGTATTGGACTTTTGCCATATTCCGGATTCGTGGTTGTAGGTGTAGAGCACCGCGTATGAGGCTAAGGAGAGGATCTTTTGAAGGCGGGGGAGGTAGCGGGATAGGACCGTGTGGTTTACATCCGGGATTGTGCGGGATTGTGGGGGCATGGCTGGTTGTATGTCAGGATCGGTGTTACGTGTGTTCTGAGATGGTGCGATGGTAGGAGGTGGTGGTTTGACGGTATGGTGTGGAGTTGATCGAGGGCAGGCCGTTGATTAGGCGTGGATATGGTGAGGGTGCAGGATATTTGATGATGAAATGTTTGAGGTTTAGATTCGGCTTAGTCAGGATTTTTTTCGCTTAAGCTCAAAGGTACCAAATGCGTTGGGATTTGCCGTTATTTCGAGGTGGGTCAAGCTTTTTGGTGATATTGTCTGCTACTGTATAAAGTTATGTGTGAACTGGATGAGAGTTACAGTTGGTTGAGTACACCAACAGAGACTGCACAAGACACCTCATTCCTTCGCCCACCTACCTCTCTCCAACCAGACCTATCGCACCCTATCCACGTCTCATCCGCTGCATCGTCTATCTCTTCCGAACACTCAAACGAAAACCTCGCATCCTATTCGCAACTCTCATCACCTCCCCCCCCTTCACTCCACTCCCCCTCCAGATGACCTAGACGAGATCATGTACCCTAACTCCTCTTCATAACCTTTTTCTTCCCCTTTGATCCTTTTCACTTTAACTTTTACCTTTCTCAAGGATCTCGTTTCCCTCCCCCATTCCCTCCTTCCTTCCACCTTCCTTCATTCTCTCACCTCGCTCCCTTGCCTTTTTTTCCCTTAGAACTATCACCTCTCCCGCCGGGCAATAACCCTCATCACAACACCCGTTCGTACACACCCCGTCCACTACGAATACGAGGAGGGGAGAAAAATAACGGAAACGATAAATCCATAAAATAAAATAAAATTTGGGAAGAAAAAATTGGAAAAACTGAAAAACCACAATGCCTCCTACGCGGTCGAATCTCTACACCCCTACAATCCATGGTCCGCCTCAACAATTCGCGCCGCAACAAGGCGGGCATCCGATGGGTACTGGCGGGGGTGGGGGTGGGGGTGGTCATGTAGGTCATAATCTGTTGCTGGGTGGGGATAGGTTGGTCCTGCTTTCTTTTATTCTTTCATTCGCTCTTTTCCGGGGGAGGGATTTGTCGTTATTATTCATCCAGTCATAACCGGTTTTTCCTTTCCCCTGCCCTACCGCGATGAGTGCGAGATCTCTCCAATGTCTGACAGCTTTACCTTTGCCAGGTTCGGTCAGCCTCCACATCTTTTGTTCAATAACACCCAGCAACAATCTGCCGCCGCTGCTGCAAGAGCTCAACAACAACAGCATCAACAGCAGCAGGCCCAGGCTGCGCATATACAACAACAGCAGCAGAACATCATTGGACTGATTGGGCGTAGCGGCGGAGGGGTTAGCGCTGCAGGGTTGGGTGGGGTGGTAGGGAGAACGGGGGTTGGTGTTGGACCTAGTGGTGGAATGGCTATTGATGTGAGGGGCCCAGTGACCACACCGCCGGAACGCTCCATGATCAGGGACGTTTGGGCTCAGGATTTAGATAAGGAGATGGCTGTGTTGCGGGATTTGGTCGAGACATACCAGTATGTTGCTATGGTTGGTTATGGCCTTGCCTTGCCTTGTTTTGGGGGTATTGGATGGTAGCGGAGGTACCTGCTGACGGAGAGGTTAGGATACTGAATTCCCCGGAATTGTTGCACGCCCGATCGGTAACTTTAAATCAAAGGCCGATTACCATTACCAGACCCTCCGTTGCAATGTAGACATGCTAAAGATTATCCAATTGGGCATCACCCTGGCCGATGAGAATGGGAACCTTGCTAAAATTGATGGATCGGTTTGCACCTGGCAATTCAATTTCAAGTTCTCCCTTGACGACGACATGTACGCACAGGAATCTATCGACCTTCTAACCAAGTCCGGTATCGATTTTGCTAAACATGCGGAGCACGGAATCGACGTGTATCAATTTGGCAATCTCCTCATTAGCTCTGGGTTGGTCATGTACGACGACGTCAAGTGGATTTCTTTCCATTCCGGTTACGATTTTGGCTACCTTGTTAAGATCATGAGTTGCCTCCCTCTCCCTAAGGAGGAGAGTGAGTTTCGAAACCTTCTGAGCAAGTACTTCCCGGCGCTTTACGACATCAAATTTCTTATGAAGAGTTGCCGCACTCTCAAAGGTGGGTTGCAAGACATTGCGGAAGAGATGGGCGTTCCGCGGGTCGGACCGCAGCACCAGGCTGGCAGTGATAGCCTTTTGACTGGGAATATATTTTTCGAGATGCGGGAAAAGTTTTTTGACGGGAAGATTGATGATGCCAAGTATCTGTACGTTATATGATCTATATGCTTGTATGGGTTGGTATCGTGTATTGACATCCATCCGCAGCGGACAAGTGTGGGGTCTTAATGGGTCAGGAATTTCTCCGCCAAATATCAACGGAGTCGGAACCGTGGTTTACAATAACGGCGTTCCCGTGCCGTCAACCCCCACAACCGACCGAAACGGCCAGAACCCAGCCACCCCAGGGAATACGACCCCCAGCCAGCAGCAGCAACAGCAGAATGGCCAACCAGGAACCCCCAGCCAGTACAATTTGCAGTACGGGAAGATGGGAGGAATGTAAATTTGCCGCTAGTTGGGGGGGGGTAAACTGGGAAATCGAAATCGAAAACGCTGAAACTAAAGAGCTGGTGAAGGCCTTGAATTCTTTTTTCTTTTCTTTAATTTCTTTTCCTTTTTTCTGAAAAATTACGGTTTCGGGGCTTGGTTTGCTTGGTTTGCTTGGCTGGTTGCAAGTTTTTCTCGTCTCCTTGTAAATCGGTGTTTTTTTTCCTGCAGGTCTCTTGAAGTCACATACAATGTTATTTTGTCTCGCATGTCACTATTGGACCTTGTTTTTTCGTTTTTTCCTAATTGGTAGCGATAGTGTGCTGGGTGCGGTGGTGTACTGTAATTATAAGGGTTCTAAGATATGGGATTTACTCTGGATTGAGTTATCTTGTGCCATTGTGACGAGTGAGGGGCTGTGATGAGGTTCGCCCGGCTGGTTCTGGAATGGGACAGCGTAAATGGATTTGGAGGTGAGGGCAATGTTTGCGTGCCCTGGTTTTCTATGTTATAGAGGGTTATCGACAGCGTAAACGAGCTATGTTTTCGCAATCACTGCCCTTCTCTTCCCACCAGTACCGCTTTCCATCTTCCTCACCTCATACATCCACTTTCTCCCCCAGACTTGTTCAAACAAATAAAAGGAAATGAATCACCCCCACCGCACCCCATCCGCGTCCCGCTCTACCAATGCCACGAACCCAGCACGTTCCCACCGCCGCACCTTATCCACGTCAGTCCGCACCCCTGGCTCCACCATCCGCCCTCCGCGTGTTTCCCTCTCCTACCAACTCCCGTCGAACTTGACTCAATCCCGGGCCCATCCCACCGAACCGCGGTCACGGTCCCCAACCGCAACTTTGATCTCTACTACCACCACTCGCCGTCAGCCACCTAGAACCTCCCTCCCCCACTCCTTCTCCCTCCCATTCATCCGGCCACAGGCACCAGCCGAACCGCGCAAACCCAGCCGCTGGGACGCACCCCCCATTCAGCCCCCCCAGCGCCTCCTCCCGCTATCACAGGTACTTCCGAGCGAGGAAGAGGAGCTTGAAGAACTGGCGTGCAAGTATGTCAGAAAACGCATGCCCATGGGGTATTGGGCCGGGAGGTTCGGGTCGCTGGTTGACAGGATGTGTGCTGAACGCCCGGGCGATTGGGAGAAAGAGAGGGCCAGAAGGGCGTTTATTGTTCTTGAGGGGTTTGCCATTGGTGGAGGGAGGGAGAGTTTGTTGGTTTGTTTTTACTCTTTTGTGCTCCGTTTTTCTTCCCTTTGGTTGGTTGGTTTTTGGAGGGTGTGGCTTACGGTTGGGTAGGAGTTCAAGTCTCAGTATGAATCTGTAGCGAAGGTTGACGCGGAGGAGTAGGCGAGTGATGTCGTGTGACGTTTGAATCGGGTTCGGCTTTGTTTTCAGGGAGATTGACGACATCTTATGTGGGGCTGTAATGCACGGGATTGGCTGCCATGGCGCATTGTTCGTGTGGTGGAGATACATTCTTATCGTTTGATTTGCACTTGTATTGGAGGTGCCGTTGGGATTTCAACCGAATTCGATATTGCCACCAGCAACGGCCTATTTCAAGATGGGGATCATGAAAATTGCTGCCCAAAAATAAAAATCTCTAAGCTTTTTTTTCCCCCCAAGTATTTGTCCGATCCGTGATAGGCGAACGGAAGGCTACGAGAAAAAAACTTTAGAGATATCCCTCACCACAAAGGAACCCACTCAAGTCCACTACTCCTAAACAAGGCCAGGCACACTGAACAGGTTGGCTAACAAAAGCCAACCCTGGTCCTCCATCTCACATCCCAATCCCGGGCCCTTAGGCGGCGGTCAAGAATCTTATTACTTCAGATATTTCTCTCCGCATTTTCCACACAGGTACAGGATGTGGTACCAATAGGCTACGAGAAACCCTAAATAATATAAGATGAGTAAATCTATATTGGGGATTATTTAGACACCGTAAATCCCCTGAACGTGCGAGTACCGTCAAAGCTCCACACAGTTGGTTAGAAAGGGGGTTCGGCGGGAGTGCTAGTGGAGGTAGGGAATTGCCCGGCACCTTCGATAGGATGAGGAGTTGATGGGAATTCATTGAGCCCTGGGGACAGAGACACTTTTTATAGAATGCGAACACCGCCCATATACCACTATCTTCCTCCTGACTCCACCCTTGCTTGGCTCCATTTTCAAGAATTCACCGGATGTTTTTTTCTTTTCTTCCTTTCTCATGCGCACCAGAGGCTTCCGATCACGAATAACGATTACCCCCACAGAAGCCGTGTTTGGAATGTTTCGGGTCAATAAAGTAGTTTTTGTATTTCAATCATTGACACCCGCCTCCCATCGTATACTCAAGCAATCACTCGGATGCGCCAGCATGGCAAAGACGCATGAGTACAGTACAGTACAGTAGAATCAACAAATCACAGGTGGGGGGGGGAGGGAGATGGTGAATTTCAGGAGTTTTTACAGTGCACCCAACTCTCCCGGTATAGTACCTGAGGCATGATGATCGCGGATATAGCCAGGATGCGTACGTATCCGTGGCCGACAAACTCCGTTTGAAGCTGGACACGCTGAAGTGATTCTCTCCTCCTCCACCGCTTCCCGATTCAACCCTTTGACCGAAACTGGGTTCCGCAACCTCGTTATTCCCCTCGCATTTTTCTCAACTCACCGAGAAACGCCGCGGATTTACGTTCGCTTTGGTGAGGATCCCTTTTCGAATAAAATGAGCCCTAGCGCTTACCACGGCTCTCAACGCGCATTGCAAAGCCGCGGGAACATCGCAACACAACGGGAGACGAGGTGTTGTATCATACCCGTTTGTAATCCGAAGGTTGGCACACTGCTCCGTTCTTAGCTATTCCCCCCCCCTCTCCCTTTGCCCACCCGTCCTTTAGGAATATATAATAGTTTTGGAAGTGCCGCGGCGGGGTGGAGTAGAGCGTTGAGGCTATAATAGTATATTATTGAGCGGGGTAGGACGGTATCGTAGCTAACTACATTCTCGAGACGTCCGTGGTCTACCATTGGCCAAATGAACGCTCGAGGCAATTTCAAAGCTAATGTCCGATAACCGATGCACATCTCGGCATCCTTTTTCTCTCCCTCTCCTTCGCTTGTAATGCCAAATTCAACTCTACCTACGCTACCGCTACCCCACAAACAAGCAAAATGCTACCCAACCACGCAATGCATGATCTAGCTCTACTATACAGGGATATCACGAAGTACCAAAAAGCTCAAGAGTGGGATTAAAAATGATAAAGCGAAAAGCAATTAAAGGAAGAAAGAAAAAAGCCACGGGCCAATTACGAATCATAACTCCTCCACCCATCCGCTTGCCCAATACCCCATTAACCGGAACAAGAAGACAAACAACTCGTACTACCCTTCCATTCCCCCACCCCCGTGGCCGCCACCAGCACCTCTCCGGCCCCTACGACCTTTCAGCAAATCTAGCACAAAGCTCAGACTCTTACTCCGCTCCCTGATAACGCTCTCGTCCCGGCGCTTCTTAACGCTCCCGACGACCACAGCTTTTAATTGCGAGCCGGCAACGATCGGTCCCGGGAGCAGGGAAGAAATCGATCGGCGGTGGGAAGGGGTGAGACTGTTCTTCCGGCTGGATTGGGGTTCGTCGGTGTGGGTGAGGTTGGAATGCATAGCATCTGAAAGTGCCATGGAGCGTTCGGTCACTGCTAGGGAGGAGCTGGAGGTGCCCCGTGTAACTTGCGGGCGGGTCGCGGGCGGTTCTTCGAGAAGTGGTGAGAGAGTATGACGGGTGGAAGAGGCTTCATCTTCCTCACCCTCGCTGCTGGAACTGGTAACGTCGGCCCCATCGAGAAAAAAGGGTCTGCTCTTCCTACGGGGCGTCACCACCCCCCGTTCTAGCCCCACTCCAGGATCGAAATCGCTCTCATAGTCGGATTCATCATCCGGGTTCTTGGCCTTGCCACGGCCAGAGGAAATTATCCACACACCGTAGAACGTCAGCAAACATCCAGAAACAAATTTTAGCATTCTCTCCGCGTCGACGGTTTCAAAGTCCCTGTATAATATCGCTGATCCCAGGATCACCGAGATGGTGAAGAGAACGAATTGTGTCGGGATCACTTGTGTCGAGTCGAAGCGCTGGAGGGCGCGGTTTACGTATTTCACCTGCAGGATTGCAGTCGTGACTAGGATTATAGCGAGGGGGTACGCTATCGGGAAGGTGAAGATTCGGTAGAAGGATGAGGAGAGGAGGGATGATATTCCTTTTGTTGAGAGGACAGTATAACCGCCTGCCCTCCGTTAGTAACTTCACCGCGAAGAAGGGAGGGGGGGGGATACCGAATAATCCGACAAGCCCCAGATCAATGAATATGTACTTTCTTCCATACTTTGGGGAAATATACATCAACAGCGCAATAAGGCAGCACGTAATCCCAAAGTAAACCTCAAAAGCAGTCTGAGTGATGGCCTCAAGGATCTGGTGAGATCCAAGCTACATTTCGCAACACAGCAGCCAGTCAGTACGCAGACGGGCTAGTAAAAGAAATACCGGACTATGAATCGCCAACCTTGACTTCTTCCTTTTCAGCACTCCAGACCACAATCACAGCGCCGAAAATACTGACCACAACGCCGATGAGATCTCGGCCGCGGAATGGCTCCTTGAGCATCACGGGTGCGATGACGCAGTTTGAGATTAGCGCCACGACACCGAGTGGGGATACGATACTCGCGGGAGCGAACCCGTAGGCGAGGAAGTTTCCGCATTCCCCGATCGACATGAGTACTAGGCCGAGCCACCAGTAGGGTGATGAGAGGTATCGATGGTCCGGGGAGTGTGCCTCTTCATCGTCGTCGTCTTCCTTGGAAGCGGTGGGGTGCGAACTGCGGGGTAGGAGTAATGATGTTTCATCCGGCGAGGACTCGTCGTTGTCCCCAGAGTCCGTGGAAAAGTCGGCGAACGCCCGCAGTCCAGAGTTGGTCGAATGCACGGAATCCCTCATAAACCCCTCCTCCCCGTCCACATCCCCGTGTGAAAAAGAGGGCGGCAAGGGTTCCCCGTTCCCGTTCCCGTTCCCATTTCGGTGAGAATTAAACAAGCGCCGTCGACACCTTCGTAGAAATTTCCTCCGCCGTTCCTTCGCCCGTTGTAACCTGACGTGCGCATATTTTTGGGTATTTAGCGCAAGCGAAATTAAAAGGTTCCCGACGATGGCCACGATGATGCCGATGAAGCTGGACCAGCGTTTCAACTTCTCCTCCTCGTCCTCCACCAATCCCCATACCCCAAAGTAAGAAGGATGTCGTGTTTGCGAGGGCGGGGGCAAGGGGGGTAGATATGTCGACGGAGATGGTGATGCGGATGTCATGGTGGGCTTTGCATATGGTAGGTGAAAATCCGACGCAGTCGTGGTGCGTGCAGGGCGGGGGGGCAATTACGCCGAAGGATCTGCGCAAGCCGAACAAGTTAGCGGTGCAGAGAGTAGAGAGAGAGGGGTGATGGGTGCAGTCTATCCCGGCTCACCACAACTGGCAAGACTGTAGCAGAGAGTCTCGCGATCACGATAGAAAGTGGGCAGACCGACAACAGCGGTCGCTGGAGAAAGAGGGAAAGTGATTCCTGCTCTCCCTCCTTCTCGAAGTTTACATTTCCCTGATTCAAAGTTGTGATGCCAAGACTCGGGATGATTAACCGAGTCACTTGGCGTTGTGAGTGGGGAAGTGAGTGGATCTTTCCGAGATAGGTTAAGACAGCGATAAAAGTTTTGGGTAGAGTAAGGTAACCGAGTGACTTTCCGTGGATAGGAGAAAAGTAAAGGGGGGGTTTTTGTAGAGATGAAGTGAAGTTTTTCAAGGCCATGATACTGTACGGTAAGAAGTGATGAACACCGTACTATGTACATTACCTTCTCTACTAAGTAGACTACTGACTGTTCTTTCCATTCCACCGCCGCTGTACGATGGGCCAAACACCAAAACGGGAAATTATCGCTCAGACTCCCGACATGCTGTGCGATGGATGCCTCCTCAAACGGGACTCTGTTTCCATTTCTCCCTCAGCCCAACCGCTGACTGATCAAACCTTAGACTATCGACATGACGAAACACACACCATCACTACCCGCACTACTCGAGTAGAGTGATCACAAGCGGAAAAACTTGAGGGAAATTCGCACGCGCAACGCGGTTTGGGAGGATTCCATCCGGCGAAAAATAAAACAAAAATGGAAAAAAGACAGAAGGAAGAAGAAACCACCCTTTGGTGATGAAAAAAAGAAAGAAAGTGATAATGTCACAATTTCCTCATCCCAGTGATTGAAGGAAAAACCCGGTAATAATAACAATAAAACAGAGCGCCATGAAACCCTTCTAACAAATACATTCCAGGCAATCACAACAGGCATCGCAAGCGCAACAACAGCATAATGCGGCCAATCTGGGCCCGTTCGTTAGTAGACTATCGTCATGATGGTCTCGAATGTGTGGACGGGCATCCGACTCACATGCCAGCGCAGAATCCACCGCCGCCACTCTTCTTCTCTTGCACGGGAGGGGGAGCCTGTTGGTAGACCATCTATCAGGCAGTCGTTAGTCTGGCCCGTAGGAATTTCACCATTCAATATTCAGTGCGAGAGACGTACTCCTTGTGGCGGAGGACCTTGAGGAGGATAAGCCTGTGGCGGGTATCCTGGAGCTGCCTGAGGAGGATACTGAGGTTGGTTGTAATATTCGTTTGAGGCCATTGTTGTGTGGAATTTTTCTCCAATGTGCGATGATAGCGGTTTAGCTATGGAGCGAACAGGGCAGAGGTAGGGAGGTAGGGAGGGATATGGGTCCTCGGGGCGGGGGACGGGGAACAATTTATGGTCCTCCCTTATCAGATTCCCGTAGCAGCTTAATATCATACATAGTCTATGATAATTCAAGTCCAAGCCATACCATGACCATCATCATCCCTTGATGCAACACCCACACCCACACCCACTCACATAGTACGAATATGATAGAGGATGCAACTGCGTACGCGTCCACCCGAGAGCTTCCAGAAGGGAAGGATCTACTCATGTAGGTTACTCGAGTAGACTCTTGTCCAATGATAACTCACCCAGCACTAACCGGATCAACCATCGCCAAGACAAGCCCCAAAGCTTAGCATTCAATGAGTTACGCTGCTCTCCCATGTCTCAGTCCAACTCTTGTAACCCAGAGAATCAACGCCACGAGGAGTTATTACTGAAGTTTGAACAGTCTCAGTTATCCAAGTTATGAGTGAAAAAAAAAAAGTTTACTCGGGTATAGAGAATGATAACAGTGCGGTATCATGGAGCACGCCATTTCAAGCCCTTCCCCCTCCCGTCATTGGATTACGCCTCAATGACTAATCCACCTTGCCGACCGTACCGTGATCCCATCAAGAGGTGTGAGGCGGTGAATGGATGAGTGAAACTCGTCGATCTGAGGGGGAAAAGGAAAAAAAAAAANNNNAAAAAGCTCTTCGTCTTCCATCCAATTCGCGGGAGATATCATGTCCTGCCGATTACCCATAGTTTCAGCTATCCATACGGCCGGCCTTCTTCGCGGGGGGGCGGAGTCCTTCCCCTCTCAGTGGAGACGCTGGTTATCGGCGAGCACCACTCGCAGAGACGTTCTCTCCATAATAGATTTGGAGAATCGAACACTCCCGGCTTTCCCAAGGACTGCGGGTTCGAAATTGTCCACGTTGACTTGGAATGCTCCGCCACGCAACGTTCTCATCGTGAAGAAGAGGCACGTACCCATCGTTCGGAGTGCGCTTTTGTCGCTCGCAAGGTGGGTCTTTTCTTCTTCCTTTACTCTGTACCTGGGTCGAGGGGGATTATCTTGACTGATAAAAAGGCATCTAAAAGCGAATTACCCATCCACAAACGTCATACTGGAACCATCCACTGCGTACTCTGTGCATCATGAATTGCATTTCCCAGTCTACACACTCCCGCCCTCGGAAAGTATCACACCCTTCCCTTATACCCAGTCCACGTATCCTCGCACTCCGCAGTTGAGCCCACGACAAACCCATATCCCGCCACCCCAACCCAGCATCTCCGAGGATGGAAATGAAACCAGCAGCGGGGGAGGAGAATTGGGCCCGCGCGGGGAACGGCTCTACCATGACAAGACCGACCTCCTGATAACCCTCGGTGGTGACGGTACCATCCTCCATGCTGCATCGCTGTTCTCGGCCTGTCGCATGGTCCCGCCGGTATTGAGTTTTGCTATGGGCACGCTAGGATTCCTAGGGGAATGGAAGTGGGAGGAGCATGCCGAGGCAGTTAGCGAGGCGCTTGCCGGCGGCGCAAGGGTACTCCGACGGGAAAGGCTGAAGATTGGGGTTTACGACCACGATGGGAAGAGGGTTACCGGGGAGTGGGAGTTTGAGAGTATTGGCGGTGAGTCTAGAGTCTAATCAGTGCAGCGGGGAAAGTCGCTGATGATGACAGACGCCCATGCAATGAACGAAGTCAACATTCATCGAGGAAAGTCACCGCATATGGCGATTGTGGAGGTGTTTGTTGATGGGCACTTTCTTACCGAGGCTGTGGTTTGTCTTCCTCCCCCCTCCTCCCCAGGAGGCGTGCTAACCCCTTAAGGCCGACGGCATGATCATCGCCACACCAACCGGTTCAACGGCGTACTCTCTCTCCTCCGGCGGTTCAATCATTCATCCATCCGTATCATCCTTACTTCTAACACCCATCTGCCCCCGCTCTCTATCCTTCCGCCCACTAGTCCTACCCGCAGAATGCGTCCTCACGCTCAAGCTCTCAGCCAAGAACCGCGCGGGAAACGTAGAGGTCAGCGTTGACGGCCGCCGATGGGGCGGGATCGGGCGTGGCGAGGAGGTTAGGGTCTGGGTGGAAAAGATTGAGGGCGAAAAGGGTGGTATTCCATGCTTGAAGGGGAGAATTGGGGGGAGGGGGGATGACGGTTGGGTCGGCGGTTTGAACGGGTTGTTGAAGTTTAATTATCCGTTCGGTGAGGAGGAGTAGTGGGGTCGTGTATTCTAGAGAATCGGGTGCTACAAATTCACGATGAGCCTTGCGCGGTGGGGCATTAACTTGGTGCGACGCGTCCAATGCGAATTAAGATGCTTTGCTCGCAGAAGGGATGAGCGCGCGAGTGAGAAATTGTGAGTACGGTATTGGAAAGCGCAATAACCGGACGCAGGCAGTTTAGATACAAGTGTGTCCTCGCTTACCTATGGGGGTGTTTTTGCGGAAGCGCTGGAATTGTAGATAGATTTCACCGAGCCGGCGCGATCCATGAATGGTATGCGTCACCGCGTGGATTCCTCTATACCTAGCTGGCCTCCCTTCGCTTTCTCTAGGACTACCCCATTACCGAAAATCCGCCCGCACCCGATTTACGGTATGATGCCTGGTGTAGATCGAATACGGGCATTTAAGCGCGAACCCCACCGAGCGGGCAACCCCCGACCCCCTGCCAAGCCTTGCCACCCATGTACCCCGTCCCCGCCCCCTCGTCCCACAAGTACCGGCCAACCCCCTACCCCACCCTACAAGCACAGTATCATAAACCA
The DNA here is from genome assembly GCA_003313605.1 of Tuber umbilicatum. Lineage (NCBI taxonomy): Eukaryota > Fungi > Ascomycota > Pezizomycetes > Pezizales > Tuberaceae > Tuber > Tuber umbilicatum. Next base: position 15,380 of record QLOI01001165.1, read on the forward strand.
TCACTCGCGGGATTCTACCTCCCTTCTATCCTCCCCGCCTACACTATCCAAACACCATTCTAATCCGCGGCAAGTTTCACAATACTACCGCGACAGACCGCCTTACTGTACAGTACGAGTACAGCACAGTACAATAGACATTCCCCTATATAGAGCTTACCACATCCACCACACCCCACCACACCACATCATTAAAGACGGATCAGCTGAGCACACAACCGCGCATTTCTCCTTTGAAAGAATTTTTCTTCTAAAAAAAAACACCCACCCTTTTTTTTTTTTTTTACCAAGTCTGCGCCACCGACATATACCAAGCGACACACCGCTGGCGGCGCCGGAGGACCGGATCATCATACTTAAACATCCTCCCCCAGCCTTTTCTCTGTACAAACCCTCGCTCGAGAAAACAAGAAACCATGCCGAAACAGAAACCTTCATCGGCGAAAGCGCTATACAGGGCCGCGGCCAGCGCACGTTTCCTGGCGGAGGACGTGCGCGCCGCGCTACTGATTTGCCCGCAGTTGCCGCACGTGGACGAGATTATCCGGGGTGTGGACGATGTCGCGGGGGTGTTGGATGGGGTGCTGAGGAGACTTTTGGATGGGGATGGGAACGGGAAGGAGGGTGTTGAGAGGGAGGTTGTCGAGAGGTGTGGGAGGACTTTGGATGCGGTTGTTGGGGTTGTGGATCTTTTCCTTGGGGAGGATGGGGGTTAAGGGAGAGGGTGTGGTAGAGGGA